>JAKTSK010000010.1:0-301799 GCA_030580155.1 Diutina siamensis
AATGTTGCATAAAAATAAAGATGGATTGAATCTGAGTAAGAGGAACCGATGGAGATTGACTTATCCGGCGTGATAAGAAGAGATGGGTGCCCCATCTAGATACTAGCTGTACGTGATGGACCTGTAATCCGTTATGAGACCGCCCAAGCACAGGAAGCCAGGAAAGGCAAGTATAAATAGGGGGGACTAGCACACCCTCTAGAAAAGGCAATCAAGTGCTAAGAGTCACAACTGACACGAGAGGGACACGTGAGATAATAGATCTACGATCCTTTCCATACTACCTCTCCTGCGTTAAGTCCAATACGGTAATAGCATCAGAAGTGGGCTAATCAATCCACATTATACAACATTTGGAGTTAGTATTTCCACTAAAATGCATGTGTTGACATTTATTAAAAATTTCAAAGTATTGCTCATATTTATCATTGTTCTTGTTCATTAATTTTCGTCTCTATCATAATTCATTTATATCATCTTGTATCATAACTCTTTCTCATGTATTTGTCCATTATCATTACTCTTTCTCAATTATTTGTCTTGTATCATTATTCATTATCATGCTATAGTTTTGCTTGAGATATTGGACTATTGGTGCCAGTCTCCCCTGCTCATACTTAACAAATCATTGATCACTAACTTTTCCTTCTTTGCGATTTCATCGCCATCATCCAATAAGAATCCCATGCTGGGGATTTTGTGTAGTTGATATCCCAGTGAAGGTTTTGGCAATGGCAACTGCCTCTTTGCCTGAGTCTTTTGTAAAATTCTCTCACTCTTGTACTCTATGGTCTTTAGGATTCGCAATATTTTTATATCTTCATCCATTTGCTCGTGGTCCCAATCAATTTGATGATAGAAATCATCATCGTCTTCATCATCTTCATCCTTAAGAATATCATCTTTCATCAGGTCATCTTTTAACTTCATAAAGATTTTCGCTTCCCGGGGCGATCTTGCCATATCGGGATTGAAATTGATAAACACTTTAGAAAAAAGATCCACCGATTTTTGTAATAATTCCACGTGATGATGAATGGGGCCATACTCGCCTCGTTTATAAAATTTTAACAAGCAAATAAGAAGGTAAAGCATTTGCAAAATCAACAGTTTTTTCAAATTGATGATTGGCATCAGGAGACCATTGAAAAGAGCATTAAATGGCAGTTGGGGGATTTCTCGAATCATGGTGGCCTTCTTGGGCAGTTCTGTACGCCTGCGTTTGACACTAAAGTCATTAATAACGAACCCATCCTCGTCGATATCAAGTCCCAACAGCGCCATCACCGGGTTACTACGCTTGTGTTGAACAATTTCCAGTTGGCCCACATGACGAAAGAAGAGGACAAAGTATGAAAGTACCTCTCGCAGAATTTCGGAAATGGTGACATAGTGGTCATGGGTCAATTCTTTATCGACGATAAAGTTGAGATAGTTCATACTCCGAATCAACAGAAAGTGAAAGTTGAGTTGGATCTTAATTAATTGCAGTGCCATTAGCAGGTCAGGGATACCATTTTTGGCAAAGTCAATCATACTTTGTTGAGAAATCCCCACCAGCTCATACTTGAGGTCCTTATCGATGAGATCATGGTAGAGATTATTTTTAGTTGCTTGCAGGGGTGGCAACTTCATTTCGTTCACTAATGGAGCAAGAAGAATTGTTTCCTCCTTGAGCAGTTGGCGCCATTCACGTAAATTCTTATCAATCACCAAGAACTGATTAAAATTATAATTCAAATTTCCATCGTTCCCATCACCATCGTCATCATTTAAAATCCAGTCCAAATGTTTAGGATGGTCCCGTTTCTTATTGGGATCCTTCTTTTTCAAGTATTGGTAATAATTAGGTGAGAACGACAGGGGAATGACGATATTCATCAAATTCAACAATTCCACCAGTGGTTTCAATAACGTTTGGAATAAATCTTCATGTTGAGGATCCAATAAACTCAGTAATTTTTCTGGTGTCAATTGAAAGTATCGATCAATCGTCACCGGATTAATAACGGTGGTATTTAAACTCGGTTTAAAGCCAAACTTGAGATTGAAACATTTTAAAAGAATCTTGAATGCCCAAAAATTCTTTACCCGGTTAACTCTTTCACTGGGAGGAAGATTTAGATCATTAAAGAATAAATTTTTCAGATTTAAATTAATTCCCAAGATCCCAATGAACGAATTCACCACCCCTCCTAACACCAGCGACTTTTCCTTGTTGTTTGTAAGCAATGAGTAGTACAAAAACACGAGATAGGTCTGTAATTGGTCCATCAGCACGTTAAACACATTGAAATAAGGTAAAAAGTCATACAACAGCTTCACCACCAGCTCGCCCTGTCCCCGACGAAGCGAATACCGCGGCTCAACATGGTTGAGTAATAAATTAAGATTGATGGTGGGGTCATTAATCATTAACATGGCATAAATTTGTACGACAATGACAAAATATTGATTAACCACCAGGTAATCATTACGACCCAAATTGAACCCATTTAATGTAGAATCATCATAGGTAAACATAAACGGATACATGGTGTGGAATTGTTCGTATTCCTGCCAAAACAGTTTGAAGTCAAAGATGGGAATAAACACATTATAGTGCAAAAAGTACAATTTGATTTGATTGTCCAATTCGCGCTTGTTAGCAAATAACGTTTTAAAATTATTCACCAACTGAATAAATAATTGGTATACATCTCGAGGTAATGACAGATCACCGCCAGCAATGGGATTGTAGATCAACGCTAAATCACGATTATGAAATTGGTGGTAATTGGAAAACAGTTGCTGGTATAGAAACAGATTAGGATCATTAACGAGATAATTATGGGAATTTGTGATTTTCAAAAACGGCAAATTTAAGTTGATCAACAAGTGATTAAATTGGGATTCGAAATTGAGATTATCATTACCAATAATCAAACCCTTGTTATCAAGATTAAAGATCTGATCGATGCGATTGGCGGGAGTATTAGCCAATCGCTCCATTTGCTTCTGAACCTTACCCACCGGCAGGTCCCGTTGACCACCTCCCTCCTTCAACTCGCGGATTTCGGCCTCCATCTCTCTGATTCGCTTCTCAAGATTTTCAGTATACCCCTTGGGGAAAGCCCTTCGACTTAATTTATCCAGTACCTTACACTCTAACCCTGCCTTTGAACAATTCCCACACAGAGGCTGGACACCATCGCATTTGACCTTTCGTGATCGACACCGATCACAAGCTTGAGACACCCGGGGCCCCGTCAGGGTGGTGATGAGCTTGAGGTTCTGGGCACTCTTATCCTTATCCTTGTTGCCTGAAGGCAGCATCCAAAATGTACACAACCTCTGGATTGCCCGAGGGCTATAACCGTTTTTTTCCATTGTACCGGCATATAGGCAGAAATGTCACATGTGGGGGATAGGTGGTGATTACCGTGAAATATCGGGGGAAATTTGGCGAAAAATGGTAGTGGAGAGTTGGACGAAGGAGTAAAATGCCATTTCAGCAAACTGATCTATTTAGTTGGTGGGTTTACCCTACGATAAACCCCAATCGGCCCTCACGTACACGAATTGTGGGGTCTACATCTTGTGCATAAAACAAAGCACCTCCCGGGCGAAAGGAAAAAACATGACCAAGGCAATTTCGATTCATCAGAGGTGACACGCGACGACCCACCGTCACCGCCCGCCGGAATACGGGAAGTAGGGCTGATCGAAGTGGCTAGAGGTCTCAAGAGAACGAGGGGTGACCTAATCACTTCCGTACGGCCGAGGGACACCAGGATTCGAACCCGGTACATCCCGGGGAGTTATGGACCGAGGGGGGGACGCACAAAATTTCCCGGGTAGGATGTAGACTCCAATCGCTAGGGAACCACCCCTTCCCCTCAACACCATAAGCGAAGAATGGCGAAGTATTTGGTAATAGATTTTATCGCAACGCACAGTTGTGGCCCCTCTATTCGATAACAATTGTGGCGTTGGCGGTCATATCACCAACTACAGTAAATGACCCCGGACACCATTGCCTCGGGGGTTACCGTGGGGATGATAGTCAACTGGTGGTGCAGCCATCAACAAACCCTTCCTCACATTTCCCTCACCCTCTTCCCCACACCCCCTCCTCCCTCGAATTTGGTCTACCTTAGCTGTGGGCAACGTTACAATCTGGCACGGCTCCGGTTGCATTTGATTTAGTGCAACATTGGCCGATAATAATCAGTATATATAATCAAGGTCACCCCTCAAAAACCCCAAACCATGTCTAAAGAAGAAAACATAAATTGGGAAGCTGAAGGAGCGGCTCTGGGAGGATTGACCGGCGCTGGCTCGTTGGGAGCTGGTACCGCCGAAATCCATGCCCATAACGATGTTGCCAAGGATCGGGTGGATGAAAGTCACCACCACCACTCCAAATTAGGAGAGAAGATCGAACACATTCTCCACCTCGATGAACACAAGCACAAGGACCATTCTCATAAGCCCGAGCCCGCGGTACTTGAGCCTGCTCAAACGTTGAACTCGCCGGCGGTTCACAATGCCATGGTCAATCTTAGATGAATCAAATCGATCGTTATTATTTCCTGAATAAATAAATTACTTATATGTACTAGAACTTCCCCCCCGTGCGCTTTTGTCTCAATTCTTTTTGTTCTTGTTCGACCTTGGGGTCCCAGGTGATAAAATCGTCCAAAGCGTTACCACCGGGCACCATTGGCAATACTGGTACCTTCTTGTCCACCATTACTTCCAACAAAACTGGTTCATTGCATTCCAAGAACTCCTTGACCCCCTCCTTCATCTCTTCTTGAGTCAGGATTCTGATGCCCTTAACCCCCATAGCATCAGCGAGCTTCATAAAGTCGGGGTTGGTTTGGTGAGTATGAGAGTACCGGTGTTCATAGAACAATGATTGCCATTGAGTCACCATCCCTTGTTCTTCGTTATTAAGTACACAGATCTTGACGGGAGCCCCCGCTTGAACTGCCGACAGCAATTCCGTCAAAGTCATATTGAAAGAGGCATCACCATCAATATCAATGACAATAGTATCAGGCTTGGCGATTTGAGCACCAATGGCGGCGGGCAACCCGTACCCCATCGTCCCCAACCCTCCCGAGGTAATCATGGTTCTAGGACGAGTCCAGGTAAAGTGTTGAGCGGCCCACATTTGATGCTGACCCACCCCGGTGGTGATGATGAAATCCTTACCCAGTTGTTGTAATTGGGAGTCGATTTCTCTAATTAAAGTTTGGGGCTTGATGAGAGACCCGGGGGTTTCGGTTTGGTAGGAGTAAGGGTACTTTTTCTTCCACCCATCCAATTGGTTAAACCATTCCTTCCGTTCAGCCACGGGCTTGACCAAGGGAATGAATTCTCTCAAGTTATCGGTGACATCACCTTCGACGGCTTCAGTAGCTTCCACCACCTTGTTGATGTTCTTTGGGGAAATTTCAAAATGAATAATCCCCCCGCGGCCTTCCGCCGCCGCCAACTTGGCGGCAGGGGCAAACTTGGTTACATTACCGGTGACCCGATCATCAAACCGGGCCCCAAGGGCAATGATCAAATCGGCATTTTGCATGGCGGTGTTGGCGGCAGCCAGACCATGCATCCCCAAAAAGTCCATTGACTTGGGGTCACGTTGGTCAAAGGCCCCCAATGCTTGGATAGTGGTGGTGACGGGGATATTGGCCTTTTCCGACAATTCCTTCAACAACTTGGGACCATCGGGATTATTCAAGATCCCAGCCCCGCAATAGATGATGGGCCGCTTGGCCTTATTGACAAGATCGGCCAGTCTTCTGATGGCTTCTCTAGTGAATTCAGTGGCAGCCTGGCGGGTGATTTGTTGGAGAGTAGACGACGGGAGGGTGGAGTTGATGGGGATGGCATGTCTCAAGATCGACGCGGTGACATCCTTGGGCAAATCAACCAACACGGGCCCGGGACGTCCCGAACAAGCGATTTCAAATGCTTCATTGATCCGACGGGGTAATTCAGCCACGTTCTTCACCATGACGTTCCACTTGGTACATGACCGAGAAATACCAACCACATCAGCTTCTTGGAATGCATCCAGACCAATAGCGGTGGTGGGCACTTGCCCCGTGAATACCACCAAGGGAACCCCATCCATCAACGCATCGGCCATCGGGGTGATGACATTGGTGGCCCCGGGACCCGAGGTAACCAACACCACCCCGGGCTTACCCAGAGCCCGAGCATACCCTTCAGCCATGTGACCCGCCCCTTGTTCATGACGAGGCAAAACAAAGTTAAACTTGTCCGAGTTGTAAATGGCATCAAACACCGGTAAGATCGCCCCACCAGCGTAACCAAAGATGGTGTCGACATTGTGACGCAACATCATTTCGTGAAAGATTTCCCCCCCAGTAAGGCCAATGAACGAATCATCCATATCCACCCGTTTGGCATTGGCAATGGGGGTGGTATCGGACGAAACTTGGAACAGAGGCGCTGGCGATGGCCGGGTGGTGGCAGCAGTATGAGTAGCAGCAGTGGCAAGGCGGGCAGTAGCAACCACTCTGACCCGAGTAGCAAGTGCTGGGGTCCGACGAACAGCTCTGATCATAGTGTGGAGATTTTTTTCGCAAGCGAACGATTTATTCTACTATATATCCTGTGACTCAGCACCTGCCGGTATCGGCGAAGATCGTCCTGCATTTAGCCAAGGATGAAAATTGGCAAATGCTCCAGTGTGTTCGGACCGGCGGAAGATAAATATATCAATAAAATGGCAATTATGGCCGCCTAGGATGATGGTTATTGGTGAATGAGGTCAAGTTGAGGGGGGGCATCCTAAATTGCTTTTTCCCGCCATTATTGGTTGCTAATAACTCCCATGAGAAGACCTACAAATCTCATGCACCTGAATTGAGGGAGGATGGTTAACGGACACTAAGATCCGAGTATTGGGGTCAACATTATCGTGAACCGACTGGAGAATAGAAGTGATGCCAATCACCGGTCAATGGTGATGATTTTGCTCCTTGTTCGTCCCGAGGTCTCGGCGATTTTTCATATTGAAAATTTTTTCACTTGCTGTGTTACCCCAGACTGACTGTACTAATGGGGTAATACGTTTTGAACCCGCAACTTGCCATCTCGTCACAATAACCAAATATTCGACGACGGGAAATCACCACCACCAAAAGTTATCATCCTATCCTCTATTCTTCTCCTGGTACCATCATTGGCTCCGTATAGAATAATGTAGCCTTGCTGTGCCGAACCTTCCCTACAGTACATCGCCCAGCCTCAACCTGTACCCGGGCTCAAAATACCGCATCTCCGCCAAGTATAGCTAGTAGATCATGTCTATTACCGGTATTAAAAACTCCATTATTCTATAAATCAATTATTTTAATCATTCTTGTTTGATGGGACGGTTGGAGGATTGAGGACCTATTCCCTGGTGGCTACGAACCACCAAGTCTTCGGGGGGAGGCATATTAGCCAGCGATTGCAGCGAATTGAGGTTATGGTCATAACCTTCATTACTCGAGTGTTGCTTAGTTTCATCAGTAGTACCATCATGAATCAGTTCTTCACCATCATGATGAGCATTGGGGTCTGACCAAGACAAAAAGTCCCGTCTAACTTCAATATAATCATAGGCAAACTCACCAATTTGGTCTTCATCCAACCCGGCCTCCTCCAGCTCATATGACACCCGTAAATGGAGCCCCGGGATATGGTCAATGATAAAACATAAAATGGCAGTCACTACCGCCAGATAGCCGACACAGGCACAAATATACGCCACCTGGATGTACAATTGTTTATAATTGTGGTTGAGCCACCCTCCTTCATGGACAGTAACATTATCATAGCCAATGACATTGGCATCACCAAAAAGGGCATTAAACACTAACCCGACAATGCCAGCAATGCCGTGTTCAGCCAATACATCTAGCGAGTCGTCAACGTGCAAAATGTACTTGATCTTGGTGGAAAAGTTACACACGGCGCCAGCAACCACCCCTAAAATCACCAGGGCCCAAAGGGGGATACACCCGGCGGTGGGAGTGGCCGCCACCAACCCCGAAATGCATCCCGAACACGCCGCCACCATCAGCCATTTTTGTTCGAGACGGAAATCGAGCAATAACCAAGTGGCGGCACCAAACGTTGCCGCCAAGTGCGAATTCATGGTTGAGTACACCGCCTTGAGCGATGAATTGGCACAGGAAAACCCATTGAAAAATAACCAGCCAAGGTAGAGAAGACAGGTGCCCAAAAACACATTGGTGATATTATGGGCCCGGTACAGCACCATCAACGTTTCATTGCGTCGACCCAAAAATGCCAGATAGACAAACGCCAGCACTCCCGACAAAATTTCCACCGGACCACCCCCAGCATAATCCAAAACCCCCAGCTTGTAGGTGGCGGCCCAGCCGCCTCCCCAAATCCAATAGGTCACAGGACAGTACACAACGGTCGCCCAGCAAAATAAAAATACCATGGCAGGAATAAACCGACCCCGGTCAGCAACACAGGCACCACCAAGAATGGCAAGCGTCACCAACATAAATTGCATTTGAAACACCGCGTATGCCATTTGAGGAAAGGCATCCCCAGTGAGAAGATTTTGAAAGCCAAAATGATGTAAATTACCAATGAAATGATTGTGAGCAGTTGGAGAAAACGCGAGCGAGTAACCCCAAAAGTACCATTGGAAAATACCAATAAAGGACAGGACAATAACGATCCAAATAAGGGATAACGCCAGCTTGCGTCGACTCAACCCCAGGTACAAAAACGCCAATCCTGAAATCATAATCCAAATCATATTCAGCCCCACCAACAACACGAGGATGGTCAGCTGGTTATACTGGGCATCTTGGGCATATAGGTCTCGAGTTAGACGGCCGTACATGGTGGATATGAACAAGGAGTAGGACCGACCGTCACGTCGAAATGCTAAGCCGTTGGTGGGGGCGTCGCTGCTATTTAAATCTGCATGAAGCTTTTTCGATCGCTACGGATGATGCTGAGGGCTTATCAAAAGAGGGCAATTCTTATCAGTGCGCGAGCCGGAGTGCACACAACTATGGGAGCCTGACACAATCGACGCCGATAAGGTGGGGGCATAAAAGAGCTATCAATCCGGGGGAAATATCAGATATATTTCGATGCCGATGGCCACTGGCAGTGGTGGTGCCACCACCCGATGGGATCTAACCTCGTCTGGCCTTCCAACCATCCACGGCAGTGACGTAAAACGCCTGCAGGGCGCCGGACATTTTCGGAAGCTGAGCTGGCGTTGATGAAATAGAAGAAAAAGCGTTCATGTGTCAAATGTCACGACCAATCACCGGCCAAGGATAAGTGGTACTTAACGGTGGTGGTCGGTAGGAGGGAACCCCCCTAGTAACTCTAGTAGATTCCGCTGGTCCATGGAGGCTTCTCTACTCTACCCCTCCGTGCCTTTTAGGACAGCTAGCGTAGGTCTATTGCTCGGGCCAGCTGCATCCTGATTGGATTATCCTCACTCTTATCAGTCGTTTTTCCGGGCGCCACCGGGGGAGGTGCGGCTACCACTGGCATCTCGCGTGTGATTTAGGGCTGGCCTCCTTGGGGGAGTGATGGTCCGCTCCAACCTTCGATGTCGGGGGGTTGTTGGGGTTAGTATCACGGTGGTGAGGGTCCCACCGTGGCCATCACTGAGGAGAGTATGGGTGAAAACGCATTATCTTGAGTCATCCCGCCTCGACCCTCCGCGATGAGTTCGCCTGCTCTCAATAGAGGTGCAGGTTATACTTTGGTGGGCTAATATCACCGTCACTAAGGCTAGCCCCGGAGATAGGCCAGGGGAAATAGATCTAGTAGGTGGTTGAGATAAAGGAGAACGTGGAGGTGATCGGGTACAGGTGAGTAATGAGTCAATTAACAATAGAAATAGAAGTTGGGGAAGATGATTAATGAAATGTTACAGATTGCAGGTACATCTTCCATAATTCAATGCCATGTTGGGACTAAGATTTGCAATTTTAATCGGACACTGGCCAGGGATGGGTGGTGGGGGGGTGAAGATGAGGTGATTAGGAAATGTCGGTGGAAACACATGGGGAGGGGTCACGATCATAAGCATTTCTCTCCCTAATTTCGAGCATTTATGATTACTTTTTTATAAAAACAATAATTCAGGATAGAGCGGTTGAGGTTGGGGTGAGGAGGAGGGGTGATAAAGTTCTAGATGGATAATTATAACTTGAACAATTTGGGTGGTGAAATGTTCTTTTAATATTTTTCTTGCTAAATCAAGGTTTTGCAATTAGTCTCTCACTACACAAAGCCATTAACTTCTCAGAAATCTGGAATTGAAGCTAACTGGGATATGATTTAAGAATCACCCGATGTGAAGATTGTGGTCACGTCTTTTTCAGTTTTTTACATCAAGTTTCCATCATTATCGCTTACTTTTTCATAAAGAAATCGATTCGAAAATATGCTCATACTTAGGATAGCTCGGATTGGCAAATTGAAAGCCCCTTAGAACTGGACGATAGGAGTGATATTACGTATCTTTATCAAATGCCGACCGAATTTTCATGCTTTTCTCCACTATATTATACAAGGGTGTTGAGAAGAGGGTAAATTGAAAAAGTGATCACTAATACCCTGAGAGTGGAGATGGTGGAACAGAAAATAAGAGTCCTACTCACGATTTTACGAGCTCGTGAGGATACTTTTACAATCTGCATTCAAAGACCCTCCCTACTTGGGAAAACATAGCTGATTATAATTGGAGATCGATTCATGCGTACCCGAGGAGTATTGGTGGTGGCGCATAATATAGGAGATCACCCTTGTAACTTTCAAGATTTTACGGTTACTTTCGCTTTTTTTATTCCAGGACCCTCTCATTCCGAAAACAGATTGCTGATAATGATTCGAAATTAGTGTAGCAATATCCTGAAAGTGATGGTGGTGTCATGTTAATTTTGGTGCCTTTATTTCTACTTTCGAGCCTTTAGAGTTGTTTGTATAAGTTTTATTTAACGACGCTGTCAACTCCCAACAAAGCAGGTGATATTAATTGGAGTCCTGTCTGGGTATACCCTGAGATTATTTGTTTTGGCAAATACTCTTGGTGCCTTCTGTTTACTCATTTTACAGTGACATTTACATCCAATACTTAAAAACATTAGCAAATGGGGGGGGAATTGATCAGTGTGCTTGGGAACTTCCTCATTAGATGAAAATAGTATAGGGAATAGTGTGAGAGGTGGCTCACTCTTTTTGGATTCATTTTTTTCTTTTCGATCATTTTGGAATAATTTATTTGAAACTCCACAATTCAGGAAAACGCAATTGAATTTGACAATAATAATTTTCAACAACCCTTGGGAATGGAACGTTTCGGGTATTGATATGGTCGATATGGGACACTTGCAAACTAATTCCGATGAATTTTTTCATGTCCGAAAAATTATTTAAAATCTAAGCCATTCAGAGTCTGCTAGTAATTGGTTCTTGTATTTAGGAATAGCTTCTAGTGTTTTTAGAGATAATGTTGAGGTCATGCTGCACATTGTGAAAGGATTTACAATTTGTGCATAAATTTTAGCAAAAAACATCAATTGAGGGCAAACCAAACCAAACCACTATTTTCAACAATGGCGTGGACGAATAGATGTTCCCATTATTGTTGACCATATAGCCATAATCACGGGTACATACCTCACCTTTCATTGCTTTTCATGAATAAAGTGCCATCAGTGCAATTCAATGAAAATAACCACTATACCCAATATCCCAAAGCGTCCATTCCATTATTCTATTTACAGGCCTTAATCCGTAAGGACCAAGTATTTACAGGTCTTCCTCTTTGTCCCCCAGAAGCGATATCCAATACCGTCCCAACTCAAACACCACCTCCACTGCAATCAACACGATAATAATCCACTCAAGTCGAGTACTCTTCTTTTCATTCAACACCAGCAAAAATGCCCGTTGCTCTTCCGTAGCATAGTCCAATTTACGGTTCAAAATGGAAATCCGAGGATTAATATCTAACGCCCGTGACACCAGGGTATAAATACGTTCCAACAGGGGCTGTTCCCAGTACATATCAGGGGTCTCAATCAACTCCAGGTACAAGTTAAGCTGGGCCCGTAATTGAAATAACTTTCCCGTTAATCGAAGAATATCGTGCTCATTACTAGCCACCTTACCAGTGGCAAGCGACTGGGAGGCATTCTTGGATTTGGCAAGACACCGATCGAGGGCATTTTCCAAGATGGAGAGTCGGGTCGATCGAGAAAAGCCAATGGCAAATGCTGCCTTTTCCACGAGGGTCTGGCGAGGGTCAGAGTCAACCACAACGAATATCTCCCCTTCTACATAAGACGGACCTTCACCCGGAACGGCGATCCAATCCATAGAGTCGGCTTCGGGCAGATACACCTCACTCACCGCCGCCTCTAGTTTTTGGAGGTAGTTGTGAATGATAATATCTTCATTGAGGTTCCACCCCACCAACGTACCATTGGATAGAATCATCAAATCGGTGGTTTGGTTGATGTTAATGTTCATCACCTCATCAGCAATCACCTCGGTGGGGTTATAGGGCAGGAGCAATTGACCTGCTCTCTTAAAATCGATCAGCTCGCCAATAGTCACCGCCGTCACCGACTTGAGATGTTGTTCAAGCTGCTTAGAGATGGTACAATCCTGAGCATTGGGAAGTAACTTTAGGATTTCAACGGTGGACCGGGGGTTTTGGCGCCGAAGGTGGCCTCCTTTACGCAGGGCAAACCGCACTGACTGTAGCAGCAACCACGACTGGCGAAGGGCCCGGTAGCTCCAGGGTAATCGGAGCATGACTGGTGCCGCAGTTGATGCGAACTCTATGGAATAGCCCTGTCGATGCACCGGGGCCACCTCTACGGCTCGGCACCCGCGGTATAGTGATGCACCCAGTGGTAAGATTTTGGTTACCATATGGTACCACTTTCCACCATGTATACTTGATAGGGGGTGAAGGGGAGGGGGTTCAATTTCCCCTTGGTGCCCCCCACCTTGATAATGGCAGAATTAGTATATCAGGGGGGAAGACGTGACGCACACCAGCCTCTACGTGCCACTGTATTTCTCCGAATGCAGTGTTGCCACTATGTTGACGCCTTTCCCAAACGTGACCATTCGTCGCACCAGCCATCGCATCAAGGGTAACCAGGAAGGAGGATCCGATAGATACGACCTTCCGAGGAGTACCACCGAAGAATACGGGCATAATACTATTGTAGTCTACTCATCAGTGTTTGTGCCCCTCTGCCGCTCACTCCGCCTGCTTGTTCTATTCTCTGCAATGCAGAAATTCCCTTCTATATATAGGACATTACATCGCCCATTTTGGGGGAGGGTAAGGGGTTATGGAAGGTTAGAGAAAGTTAAAGTAGAAATAAACCAGACCGTGTAGCCTAGGATTGGCCAACCATGACCCTTCGGTAACCCGCCCCGTGGTCTTGGAGTTAGCCCCCTCCTTCCCCCTCGCCTCCATAGCTAAAAATGTTAATGTTTACGTTTTGCCGAATCAGGGACGGTAATGAGGAGCGGTTAGAGCGAAAAATTATATTAAAGCGACACGGATCGACTTTTTTTAGTAAAGCAAACCATGTGGTAAGTACAACATAACGATGAAGACGAGGATAAAGATGACAAAAGTGACGAAGATAAACGGGATAAACTACGGGAAATACATCCCAACTTCCCAGTTGTCCTAGGGTGTCCCTGTCGCCCTTGGTGGCGTTCCTCGGTGGTTAATGTCAACGTGGTCTTGACAATACTAACAAATAGTGGCATTTTTGGTTACGTGAACTTTCTCGTGGACAAGTCACGCGGAGAAATTGTTGACTACCTTATTGAAGGTTTGCAACGGCTTGAATACCGGGGCTATGACTCTGCTGGTATTGCCATTGATGACGACGTCAAGGGGGAAAATATTATTGTCAAGACTCCTGGTAAGGTTAAAGTGTTGAAGCAAAAGATTATCGACGAAAAGGTTAACCGGGACACTGTGTTTAATGACCACGTTGGTATTGCTCACACTAGATGGGCTACTCACGGTCAACCATTGGTTGCTAACTGTCACCCTCACCGGCTGGACCCCCTGGGAGAATTTATCATTGTCCACAATGGGATTATTACCAATTTTAACACGTTAAAGACGTTGTTGTTGTCTAAGGGGTTCAAGTTTGAACTGGAAACTGATACCGAATGTATTGCCAAGTTGTTTAAGCACATTTATGATACCAATGAAGCCGCTGGCATTTCTCTTGATCTTAACGAATTGACCAAGCAAGTGTTGCGTGAATTGGAAGGGCTGTATGGGTTGTTGGTCAAGTCTACTCATTACCCCGGTGAAGTTTGTGGTACCAGAAAGGGGTCGCCGTTGTTGGTTGGGGTTCGTACTGAAAAGAAGTTGAAAGTTGATTTTGTTGATGTCGAATTTCCTGAAGGCCCCACCGAAATTTCTACTCAACAATTGGCGGTGCCTACTCAAGAAGCTTTGAGAACGTCGCAACTGCGGGCGTTCCTTGCTGATGATGGTGTGCCCATGCCCGTTGAATTTTTCCTTTCTTCTGATCCCGCTTCGGTGGTGCAACACACCAAGAAGGTATTGTTCCTTGAAGATGATGACATTGCCCATATTTACGATGGGGAATTGCACATTCACCGGGCGACCAAGAAATCGGCTGGCGAACTGGCCCTGCGTCAAATTCAAACCCTTGAAATGGAATTGGACCAAATCATGAAGGGTCCTTATAAGCACTTTATGCAAAAGGAAATTTTCGAACAGCCTGACTCGACGTTTAATACCATGAGAGGGCGGATTGATTTTGAAAACTCGGTGGTGACGCTTGGGGGGTTGAAGCAATTCTTGCCCACCATTCGTCGGTCGCGGAGAATCATTATGATTGCTTGTGGTACCTCTTATCACTCGTGTCTTGCTACTCGGTCGATTTTCGAAGAATTGACGGAAATCCCCGTGCTGGTTGAATTGGCCCTGGACTTTTTGGATCGGAGATCGCCCGTGTTCAGAGATGACGTGTGTGTGTTTGTGTCGCAATCGGGGGAAACTGCCGATTCGATCTTGGCCCTTCAATACTGTCTCGAAAGAGGTGCTCTTACCGTGGGGATTGTCAACTCTGTGGGGTCGTCGATGCTGAGACAAACTCACTGTGGGGTACACATTAACGCTGGTCCTGAAATTGGGGTGGCTTCGACCAAGGCTTATACCTCTCAATTTATTGCCCTTGTCATGTTTGCCCTTTCCCTCTCTAATGACTCGATCTCGAGACAAGAACGTCACAAGGAAATTATTGCTGGGTTGCAAAAGATTCCCGATCAAATTAAGGAAGTGTTAAAGTTGGAAGATAAGATTAAGCAATTGTGTGACCTGACCCTTAATGACCAAAAGTCTTTGTTGATCCTTGGTAGAGGTTATCAACACGCCACTGCTCTTGAAGGGGCATTGAAGATTAAGGAAATTTCCTACATTCACTCGGAAGGGGTGTTGGCGGGTGAATTGAAGCACGGGGTGTTGGCCTTGGTTGATGATCAATTGCCCATCATTGCCTTTGCCACCAGAGACTCGTTGTTCCCCAAGACGGTGTCGGCCATCGAGCAAGTGACTGCTAGAAATGGTCGTCCCATTGTTGTTTGTAACAAGGGGGATTCGATCACTGCCAATGAAAAGATTTTCGCCACGTTGGAAGTACCCGAAACTGTTGATTGCTTACAAGGGTTGCTTAATGTTATTCCCATGCAAGTGATGAGTTACTGGTTGGCGGTGAATAGGGGTGAAGATGTCGATTTTCCCAGAAACTTGGCAAAGTCGGTGACGGTTGAGTAGAGGTTTGACACTTTGTCTAGATAAATTTGGCCCCATGGCTACTAGAAGATGTAATGAATTAATTGACGTTTGATAATCTATGTACACTTGTTACTTTCTCACAAAGTAGTCAGAAGAAGAGAAATACGCCACTGACCAATCATAGAGGGTATCACCAAGGTGGAGATACTTTTCGGTGTATTCTCTGATGGTGGGGTTTTCAATCTTGTCGGTGTTGGGCATGAGGCCAGTGTTGCGTTTAATCCCAGCGAGAAATCCCGACAAAAGGGCCAAATCGAAGCCAATATGAGCAGCCTTGGTGATCTATTGGTTAGTATGTGGTTGTCACCTTATTTGGTGTCACCTCATATGGTGTCACCTCCTATGGTGTCACTTACAGTACCCATGGTAGTGGTGGTAGTGGTATAAAAAGTGCGGCGGTCCTTACTGCGTGGAGGCAGGCAACTGTCCCGGGCACATTTCATTTACGATATCATGCTTAAGTGGCAAATTGATTACCTTACTACCATCGATGGTGATGTGGGGGAGGGGTGGTGGCGACACGTCAATGATAGGGGGCTGAATAGCTAAGTGGTACTACTTAGGTTAACTAGGGACTACCAGGGATGAAGAAACACCAAGGACAAACTCGCTAGGAATTACCAACTGGTGGTGGCAGTGAAGGTTTCTAAGGCGACGCCATACCATAGTGTTTTGATTTCATATCGATAGAGACAAGTACCAAGATAGTTTAATCAGAAGTAAGGGTCATGCATTTGATAATGAACTTGCTTAGGGCGTCAATATCTATCGGTGGATGTTTACCGGTAGACATTAACTGGTGGTAACTATCGCACAAAGTAGTCAACAACCCCTTTCAACGACACCTGTCAACGACACCTGCCAGCGACACCTGCGAGCGCACCCTGCACTTGTGTTCGCACAAACAAAAAATTCTCACCCCTTGGACTTGTCGAACCAACACCTCACCTGAGGTATTAATAACCTCAAGATTTGGCCAAGAGGTGACTGAATGAGGGAACAAGGGTTCACCTAGTTGATATTGTTGCTGGATTGTAGACCAACCAGTCTGGTGTCAGTACCCCTGCCATGTCAGTGGTTCTGCCACCGCCCAGGGTGCCTGGGTCCACCATGATTGAGTTGGTGACAACAGTGACGAATGATGGAACCATGGTCACTTTGACCGTTGATTAAATCGAGGGTTTGTTGCTCCATAGTTCGTCTCCGGTTGTAGTTAGCCCGGGGCTGGTTGTTGGTATTTGCCACCAACTCTACTATTTACTATTATTACTATGATGCTGGAACGATAATAACCCTGAGGATCGAAAACGCAATCGCCATTGCCCCCAGTTCCTCCCCCGTTTGCTAATGACTTCCTTTTGCACCCCCTCCACCCCAGGCATCTTTTCGTTCGCGCAAATTTCTTCAGCCCTATACCAGCTCCACCATAATGTCTGACCGGTATCGTCCTCTTGGGCCAAGAGGCAACAAGAGGAATGACCATCTCCCCACAGCTCCGGCAAGACTGTACAAGTCTTCCTATCCTGCTCGAGATAGTTACGTCCCCGGTGCCCGAGGCCCACCCCCAAGGAGCTCCTACCGGGGTGACCCCCCTCCATTCGCCCAGCGAAGTGGGTTCACTCAAAGAGAACTGTATGAGAGCTATAAGCGTCATCACCAGCGGCCTGATGATGGTGCCCCCCCTGCCAAGCGCCCTCTGGGTCCTCTGGGTCCTCTGGGTCCACTGGGTCCACTGGGTCCACTGACCTCGTCCCTGGGGTCGCTGGCACTGGCACCACCACTGGGACCGCTGGCTCAACCAAAGTCGCTTCCACTGGGTCCAAGGGCGGCCCGGTCTCAACCACCCCTGGGGCCTAAACCCAAACTGCTGACGTATCATGCGACACCAAGACCACCTCGACCAGGCCCATTGCAAAAGAGAGAGCCTCAAAAACGAACGGTGAGAAAACTAATGCCTCACCAAATATATTCTGTCAAATTCCTGGCAGTCAATGCGTATAAACGCATCCAACAAGTGGGGGAAGGTACCTATGGGAAGGTGTACAAGGCAGTCAACGAAGTTACTCAGGAACCAGTTGCATTGAAACGTTTGAGACTTGAAACGGAAAGGGAAGGGTTCCCCATTACTGCTATTCGAGAAATCAAATTGTTACAACTGTTTGATCATGAAAACATCGTCCTGCTCCATGAGATCATGGTGGAACACCACCAGGTGTATATGATCTTTGACTACTGTGACCACGATCTTCTTGGGTTATTACTGATGCCCATGGTACAATTAAATGAAGGTCACCGTAAGTTTTTGTTCCAACAATTGATGAAGGGGCTTCAATACCTCCATCTGAAGCATGTCATCCATCGGGATATCAAGGGGCTGAACATTTTAGTGAGCTCTAAGGGTCAATTAAAAATCGCCGACTTTGGGTTGGCTCGGACAATGAAGGTGGTTCAGGATGGAGAGTCTCCTGATTACACCAACCGTGTAATCACCATCTGGTACCGGCCCCCTGAATTATTACTCGGGGCCACCGATTATGGCCGTGAAGTCGATGTGTGGGGAGTGGGATGCTTGTTGCTCGAACTTTACTGCAATATCGCGGCCTTCAGAGGTCAGGATGAAGTTCTGCAATTGTGCAAGATTTACAATGTCATGGGAACCCCTACAGAGGCAGACTGGCCCGAAATCACCATGCTTCCATGGTTCGAAATGTTGACACCAAAGGTGGTTAAGTCGTCGGAATTCGAAGACACTTATCGGCCAAAAATGACTGAGTTGAGTTTTGACTTGGCATCCAAATTGTTACAAATGAACCCTGCTCGGCGAATCACAGCTGATGAAGCGTTGGATCATCCATGGTTCACCACTGAACCCAAGCCGGAGCCATTGGACTTTTTACTGGAAATTGAAGGGGAATGGCACGAGTTTGAGCTGAAAAAGTATAGACGCAGTCAAAAGCTCAAGGCAGATGAAGAGGCGAAAAACCGGAAACTGATTCAAACCGGTCTGGCTCCAGTTACTGATATGCTGGCTCCTCAACTGGCAAAAACAGTGAAGGAACCCCTGGTGACTCCTAAAACCGAATCTCTTGCTGATGGGAATTCTGAGTCCAATTCCAACAATACTAAGCTGGTGGAAGAAGCGGGCCAAACCAAAGAATCGAGTCCCAATGGAAAAATGGTGGCACCAACCCTTGAAGATAACAACCTTGAAGAACCATCCAAGGATACAAAGTAAAAGCAAAATGAAGCCAATGACGAAAAGAAGTAAATAATGTTATGAGAGTAATGAACACCCTATAATATGAAATATGTTAGTAGAGTTGAAACAATTGTAGTTGAAAAATACTCAGTGGACAAAAAATCAAAAAGAATGCGCAAACCCGGAATCGAACCGGGGGCCCAACGATGGCAACGTTGGATTTTACCACTAAACCATTTGCGCCTTTCGTGAAAAAATCATAAACATGGTCCAACAAAAGGGAAAGGCCATATGTACATATGAGTAGCATTTATGATTGGTTGGGTTTATTTTTATAAATTCGTAAAAGAATTCATTATGAAAAGGTTTTCCTGTTTTGGATCTGGCCAGACGCATTTTTGTGAACTACAATATGGCAAGAAAGTGCTGTTTACTACCATTCACATCCCCATCACTATCACATTAAACTAGCACAGTTTTATTCACTACATTACTTTCTCTTTTCTTTCTCTTCTTCCTCTTCTAGCACTTCTTTTATCATTTCTCCATATTCCTAGCCCATCTCTCTCCGCGCTACCTTTTTTCATCGACCATTTCATCACCAAGCTGCATCACCTCAAGGAACCATGTCTCAGTTATATTACAAGATCACCCAGGTACGGTCGATCATCGGCATGCCTCCCTTGGTCAAGAATAATATTCGGGCTCTTGGTTTGACTCGTCGGTACCAAACCATCTACCAAAAAGTGTCGCCTTCTACCGCTAACCGGTTGGTCAAGTGTAAGGAATTAGTTCAAGTCGAACTTGTTTCAGAAAAGAAGCTGGCCGAAGAGGTTAACAAGCTTCGTCAATACCCCAAGGGGTTTGACCTTATTAAGGGTGGTGCTAAATAGGGTATTCATGTAAATAGACAATATAACACGATTTGATGATGAGAATGAAATCTCAGACAGTAGAGCGAATAGGAATAGATGAAATGGATAAAGGTTTATACGGTTTTTATGATAAAATTTGTCCCTGTTAAAATCCCCCCCGGTGATATCTTTGGCCAACTTTCCTTGAAGATTCCTCTGCAAGGCCAAATCCAAAAGCCATGAAAAATCCGACAATTGAATAAATCAACTCACATTAATCACGTAATGCTAATTTTGCTACCTATACTTTTGTACTACCCTAATATCGATAATTTTTCACTGGAAAATTGCATAGTTCTACGCATCACCGCAGCCCCATGGAATACACTCGACTAAAATGAACTCGTAGGTAATACCTAAACTAACCAAATTATCCCAACTAATCTTCACTACTCTTTATCTTAGCAATGGCACCTACACTCGGTCGTTTCGCCTTGGCTAGCTGCGAATTCCCACCTCGCTCATTGGCCGCATGGTGAAAAATATCAAACCCCATACCTCATCTTTCGCGTATCGATACATCTTAACCAACTCGTTATATGCTTAATTATATCAAGGCCACCCAGAGAAACAGATTCACTCTGTCCCTTTTCCTGTCGACATTTGTCATTTGTTTCCTCCTTGTTGGTGCCAACTCTTTATTGCCTTGTCCCATCGACAATGTCCATGGTAATGAGTCGGTAAGAGACAAAGTCCGGGAACAAAAGTTGGAATCCACCCAACAAGAAAAGAAGATTTAAATGATTTGGGGGAATTTCCAACCAATAACTAACTTATTTGGCATTTTTAACAAGTCTAACTCCACCCAGTTAGAGGAGAATCACTCCCTGGCTTGAACAATTGCATGGCTTCCATCATATATATAGTTTAACGGAAGAACAATAATACACATTCAAGAAACTGTATTAGTGTTGGTTGAGGTGGTTGAACCTTTTAGGTCTGTAAGACGGAAGGTGTTTGGTTTGGGTTTGGGAAGGAATGGATGGATGGGGGTTCTTAGTATAATTGAGAAGATACTTATCAGTTATAGTTGACGAATGTCCATGAGGTTATTTTCAAGAGGGATTAGCCGCAACTTGAAGGTTATCGTCAACCCAACGTGGTAATCGAGATTGCTCAGGTTCCATTATGCCTGAAAGAAAGCCACATGCCTCCATAGCATCTAGTTATAACCCGCCGCATTAAGTAGATTCCCCAATCAATTGACCATTACAATCACACTACACTATTTAGAGCCAATTATCACTTTCAGCTACTCACTATAAACTCTTCTTAAAATGTCTCAAAATGGAAAAAACGTAAACACTATCTTCATGCTCCTAGATAAAAGAATCATCGTGCTCGGATATTTGTCCACCACATGATGAATATACACTCCCTGGTCTCTCCTAACTATGACTTCCCCGTCCCCCATCTTGAAAAACCACTGACATTACCTCGTGAAGTCCAACTCACGAGAAACCTCAAGATTAATGGGGAACATCAGATAAGAAAGCCAGTATATACTACTACTGCAGTGAAACCAGACGCTCATAGAATGATTGATGGTGATGAACCATTAATGGGGTTATTGGCCGAGTCCCGAGCAGTGATTGACCAATACAGATTACTGCCTCAGCTGCATCTGCCATCGCCGCTGCCAGTGGTACAGTCGCCAGTGGTGGAGGTATCCATGGCCACCCCCCCTCCTCCATCTCCTCAAGCGGTTAAAAAATCGAAAAAACTTCGGGTTGAAGAAGAAGATTCATTCCTGATCAATCATACCCCCATCCCCAACAAGTCAGTAGTCTTTGGGCCTGGAGTAAGCAAGACCCCTCTAGGAATGACTCCATTTGCAGCAGCCACTCTGGAGATGGCCAAGGAGGCCCATCTCAGAAAGCACCAACTGTTCCTGAACTTATTAAAGCAAAAACGGCTGTTGCGATTTGACACCGGTGCTGGTGCCGGTGGCCACGACGATCTGATTAATTACGACGATTTGGCTTGTCATGCCCTGGGTATTCTTAAGATGGCGGTTGATCTGACCATGCTTGAAGGGCTGTTCCTGTTGAACGACTCATCATTCTTCCATGGCCGGGTCCAGGGAGAAGATAGCGTATTGGCGGGCCTGAAGAAGGGCGCCGGGCGCCGGGTGGAAATCACTACCGCTGACATTACAGCTGCCGTGCTGGATCCCTAGATTAGTCTATCTAAATACATAATTCAATAATTCGACATCGCGAGCGTCGTAGCTAAAAAGGTAAGGCCGGCCATCCTTCAGAGGTATGTTCTTGAATTTGTCAGGATCTTGATTCAAGTGGTGGTCGTTGTAATACTTGTCGACATTACCAGGATGGCCCTTGTCGAGGAGGTGGTTGACGAGTTTTCGAGTGCCAGGATTCTCTTGGATGGCATCATCATCACTAAGGATGGCTAATAACTCTGGACTAGGGTTATACCTGTCGAGGTATTGTTTAAGCCAATACTGAAGGCCAAAGTGGATATAACCACGAAGCAGACTTTTGATACAATTCCTCAATTGAAATTCACTGAGGTTGGAATGAACCTTGGCCAATTTCAAGCAGCTTCGTTTTGACCCCAGTTTGGCAGCGGTAAGAAACAAGAGGTCCCAGGATTGTTCATTCAACCATGGGTTAATATCGTTATAAATTTTCTTTAACGCCAACAATACTCGGGTCACCGCTGAAAAGTTTTGGTGAATATACAAGTGGGACAATAAGCAATTGACCACCAAGGTGGTTGTTGAATCATCCTTCAAGTGTGTAAACATTTGTAACGATAATTCATCGAGGGTAGCCATGTTAGCCAATGAATTGCCCTCGACATCATCCAGTCGAAACCGGTAGGCCACTTCACCCAGGTTTACATACTTTTGCTGTCTCATTAGCCGGCGATTGATTTCCAGTTGAGCCATATTATCGTCAATGCCCCGGTAATGGTGTAATCGATAGCTCATGGCGGTGGAAATATCTCGGTAGTCGATATTTTCGCCAAGAGCCTTGATCACATCAAGTACCGATACAATATTCTTATCATCTTGATGATAGCAGTAGGCATTGATGATGATTGCTTTTATTTTGGGGGTCAATCCTCGCTCACCAACCGCCCTCCGATGGATATAGTATGTAGATATGATACCCACGGCATGGTCAACGTCGCCATGGCGGGCAAAACAAAGTAATAACTGCTCAAGCAAGTTTTCTGATAATTCAGGCAAGTCAGTATCCCCAAGCACCACTGATGTGGCATCGACGTTGGTGATGGGAGCCAACCAATGCTGATAGTACAATTTAATCACTGGATAAAAGTCATGGGAAAGACTCACCAGTACAATTTGTGCCCATAATTCCTTCAGAATCACCACGTTACGTTCATAGATCATTTGAAGCACTTGTTCAATGTTGGTGCCATCTTTAGCCGTGACAAGTTCTCCAAGAAGCTTTTGCACCACAATGGGATCAAAAACAGGAGATTGATACCAATAATCAACTGCTCGACTCCACTGACCACTATTCAAAAGGATATGCATCTTGGTGGCCTGTTGCTCCGCTGCTGAACCAGCAACAACTGCAAACACATGCCATGGGTCCAGCGAATGACAAAGAGCCCGCAAGTAGGCATCATTCAACTTTTTCTCTTCAGTTGGAGTCTTGGTAACATTTTGGGCCTCATCAAAGAGCTGAATAGCAGTAGGGACCCTGATCGGATCGGCACTAGCTTCAATAAGGGAGATGTAAGTGGAGATATCAGGGGTTTCTTGGTGACGTTTTATCCGCTTGGCTAGTCTAAATGCCAGCTGATGATCTCCCAGAGCAACAATCTTGGGAAGCAGCGCCTGCCACAGGTATAGTCGTTGGAAGCATCGGAGCATCTCTTTTGGTGATCTTGGTCGCACTCACTCTAATTATCACCAACGCTATGATTCGAGGTATAAGGAGATTGGCCACTGCTGCCGGCGACAAGAGCGCATTGAATGTGTTTGACCGTAATGCTAAGCTTCTTCATAAGCAATGGCCGGCGTTGGCTAATCCTGAGCGGCTGAGAACCAAGGACTATTTGCGAGATGAGGTTGCCAATCGCACCATTGAACGTTTGGCATTCATTACCAGACCATTAGACCGGGTGCTTGACTTTGGTAGTGGGGCAGGTAACTTCCTACAACAAGTATGTACTGATTCCCAGGTTCCTCCCGATGGAGATGATGCTGATATCAAGATTACCGCCCAATTGAACCAAGATAAAGCTGCCATCAGACAAAAGATCAAGGAGTTGGTGCTAATTGAAAGTAGTGAGGCTCAATTACATCGGGATGAACAAGTGGTCACTGATCATGTGTTCCCGGGTACCATTACCCGGGTGTGTGCCGATGAAGAGGCGTTTACTCATGAGGTATTACAAGATAATCTGTACGATGCAGTCATTTCGAACCTTCTGTTACACTGGATTAATGATTTGCCCGGAACTTTGTCCAATATTAACCGGGTTCTCCGTCCCGATGGTATGTTCATGGCCACTTTAATTGGGGGAGACACTCTTTATGAACTTCGGACACTGTTACAATTGGCCGAGCTCGAACGGAGAGGTGGAATGGCGCTGAGAGTGAGTCCCTTGGTACATTTAAATGATATTGGATCGCTTTTAAACAGGGCAGGTTTTAGCATGTTGACGATTGATCAAGAAGAAATCGTTATTGGTGGGTTCCCCGATATCGTGCTGGTGATGGATGATTTGCAGTGGATGGGGGAACAAAACGCCGTAAACACTAGAGAACTGTACCTTCCTAAGGATGTTATTTTGGCGGCTAATGAAATCTATAAGCTGCTCCATGGAGATGTTGGTCCTGATGGCAATACTTATTTACCTGCTACGGTGAATATTATCTTTATGATCGGTTGGAAAAAGAGTGCTGACCAACCCCAACCGTTGGCAAGAGGCACTGGCCAAGTCAATTTGAAAGATGCCTTGAAAAACACCCCTTAAGTGATTAGTGCTGGTAAGGGCGTCATTGGTTGCCACCAAAGGTAAATCGCGCAGGTAAACTGACTCGATGGTTATTCGATTAAGTTCGAGCTGTTTGGGGCGTGTACATATTTGGAGGCAGTTATTGCCTTGGTGGATTAGTTAGAATTGCCATTGTAGCAATGGTTGGTGATCCTAATTGGTGCTAGTGATGATAATGCACATGGCGCTACTGATGGTACTACCAGGTGCGGTGGTGCACACAATTTAATAGCTGTGCTACCACCAAACTAAATTCAAACACAGAGATGCTCATAACTTTGTACAATGCTACTACTAACTTTAGTGACACTTTCCCCAGGTGGGGGATACCAACAAAAGAAATTAATATGAAAAATTATGAAAAATAAATAAAAATCTCACACCAATCAGTTCTGCAGTTTTTGCCACCAGTTTGGCTTATCGGTTCCATCCAAAGTTATGAACCCGGACCCATCGAATCACATGGAAACTATCCATGGTATATTTGCCGTGCCGGTGGCATGTTTTCGGAAATCAATAGGCTCAACTATCCGATAGATCACCGATCCCCCGGTTCTATCCCTTCTTCTCTATTCTCAACTTGACGTCATTTAATCATTGCTTTATCGCCCACCCCACTATCGTTGCGCACACGCGCAGTGATATAAAAAGGGTGATTACCCCACACTGTCATTTTCTAATCTCATGCTGAAGCTTGAACGGGTGGTGCTCCCACACTACACCCTTGACTCAAGCCTTGTGCTTTTACCAGGTATTATTTATAATGTGACGTTTCTGCGGTTTAAAGCGGCGGCTCTCTTGAATCGGTTTCGGACCCAACTTCCTGATGTGGCGTTGGTGGCGAGTTTGATCCAAGAGTTTGACTTTTCCCAGGCCCATGGTGATGCTGAAGATCCCCGGGTGTCTCTTGATGCTGTCCAGGGTATTTTGAAGGTGTTTCGTCGGGAACATGGCGTCGAGGATGGTACCATCAACCTGAATGATTTTGATTGGCTTACCCTCGCCATCACCCCCAACCAGAACAAGGTGATTTATCCCAAGGAGGCCCCTCCTCAGGATATTAATGTGGCCACGGTGGTGAGGGTGGTGGGTATCACCGATGATACGACCAATATTCGCCTCACCTTCCAGGCGCTCACTAGAGGGTTTATCGTGCAAAACACCCCCACCGTGAAACTGAATGAGTTGATGTTGGATATCAAGTTTAATGCCGATATCGCCGATCCATATTCCAATTTCGAATCGGTTCGCAAACCCATTTATGGTCTTTTCAAGGTGATTGATAAGTTTGTCGTTGAATACCGTAAGGTGGCCGGTAATTCAACACCGCCGAAGGGAGCGTTGGTAGTGAGAAACAATAACCAACAACAGCCGCCTCCCGCCAATGAAGGCACCAAGGGGGATCTCCTCTCGTTGAATCCAGTGGCCAATGCTCTCTACCTCCAGATTGTGGGCAACAAGGACTTTTCCAAGGCGTTTATTCTGTTGCAAAAGCTCTACAGTCAATATTCTCTGGAAAACCAAAACTATGTTATTGACGCCAAGGCTCTTTTGAGGTTATTAGACTTGACCGCTGGGGTATTGCCGTTTCCCAACCATGAAAAGGTGATCTTCCTCAACATCCCTAAACCCAAGGCTCGGGTGCAAGAGTTGGTGGCGATGATAACTCGGTTACAATTGGTTTTTTACCTGTTGGAATCAAATAATCGCTACATCAATCATTGGTTCAACCACGAGGCGCTGAATATCCAAAAGGCTACCGTAGTGGCTAACCAATTGAAGCTGATCCGGTTGGTTCTTGAGGGTATGACAAACAATAAAAAACCCTTGGTGCAAAAGTCGGGACCAATCAAGCCGACGAGGGCTTCATCGGGCACTCAAGCGCCTCCCCCGTCTCCTGCCGATGAAGATGATGATGACGATGATGATGATGATCTCAAGCAAATCACTCAGTTTATCAAGCAACGGTTGCCGCAAATTCAACTGTTATCTCCTGAACTGAAGCGGCTCATTGCCAAGGATTACAAACGTATCAAGCTGAGTGGTGGCCAACCTGGTGGTGGTAATCTGGACTTTCATGTCATTCGCAACTATCTTGAAATTGTCGCTGACATTCCTTGGGATCGTTATGTCACCAAGTTTAAACTGAACAAGGATATTGATTTGGTGGTGGCCAAGCAACAATTGGATGATGATCACTACGGGTTGGAACATGTCAAGAAGAGACTCATTCAATATCTTGTTGTGCTCAAGCTTCTTGGTATCAATGCTGAACTGGTTACTCCCGAACGAGTGGCGGCGGCGCCGCTGGCTGGTAATGATGGCGGAGCGTTTGTCATTGCCAACCTGGATGAAACTTCATCTTCAGTCAAACAAGCTCAATCACAAGTTGAAAAGACGTCGCGGGAAGCCCAGGGGAACTCAGAGCTGTTGGAAGTTTCCAAATTAAACAAGTCTCCCATTATCATGTTGGCAGGGCCTCCTGGTACGGGTAAGACTTCGTTGGCTCGACTGATTGCTCTGTCATTGGGGCGTAACTTTCAGCGGATTTCTCTTGGTGGGGTCAAGGATGAAAGTGAAATTAGAGGACATCGTCGGACCTATGTTGGGGCCATGCCTGGGTTGATTATCCAGGCGTTGCGCAAGGCGAGACTGATGAATCCCGTGATTTTACTCGATGAAATTGACAAGGTGGTTGGTGGTAGCAACTCGGCGGCGTCTCGTTACAATGGGGACCCTCAGGCTGCTCTTCTTGAAGTGTTGGACCCTGAACAAAACACTCTGTTTATTGACCATTACCTTGGCTTCCCCGTTGATTTGAGTCAAGTGATCTTTGTCTGTACTGCCAATGAGCCTTGGCACATGAGTCGTCCCCTTCTTGACAGATTGGAAATGATTGATATCGGTGCTTATGACTATCTGGAAAAGTTGGTGATTGGACGTAAGTATCTCTTGCCCAGACAATTACGTCGGAATGGGTTTCCCTTGGGTAAAGGAGATCCAATTGACAAGTTTATCACCATTTCCGATGATACCTTGAAGCAAGTGATTATTGATTACACCCGAGAAGCAGGGGTACGTAATCTCGAACGTCGTCTTGGTACTCTTTGTCGTTACAAGGCGGTGGAATATTGTGAAGCACTTGGTAACGATGGTAATGCCATTGGATATAACCCCGAAGTTCTTGCCACTGATTTATCCAAGTTTTTGGGTATTCCCTACTCCAACGGAGATGTGTCTGCTGATGTAACTACTTCGACATCGTCGCCAGTGGGAATTGTCAATGGGTTGTCTTATAATTCAGAAGGTCTGGGATCGGTACTTGTGTTTGAACTGATTGGATTTGACCTGAGATTGGGTAACCAAAGTGGTGGCAGCTCCCTCAACATGACGGGTCAACTTGGTGATGTGTTGATGGAGAGTGGGAAGATTGCTTTGATGTTCAATAAGCTGTTGATCTACAAGGGTTTATTGTCGAGTGATCCTGAGGAGCAAAAGCAATTGATCGAAAAGTATAACAATTTGGACATTCTGTTACATGTGCCTGCAGGGGCAATGCCTAAGGATGGACCTCTGGCCGGGGTGACGATGGCATTACTGTTTTTGTCTCTTCTTACCGAAAAACCCGTACCCTCCGATGTTGCCATGACAGGCGAAATCACTTTACGTGGTCTTGTTCTCCCCATTGGTGGAGTTAAGGAAAAGTTGATGGGAGCCCATTTGAATGGTCATATTCGTCGGATGATTGTACCAAGAGAGAATCGTAAGGATTTGATTGAAGAATACTTGCGGGATATGGAAGAAGAGGGAAAGACCAAACTGCTGTCACAAATTAATGCTTTACTCAAGGACAATGAAAAGAGTGAGTTTACCATGACTGAAGTGGAAGACTTTTACAAACAAAAGTATGGCATCCAAATGCACTATGCCAAGGAGTTTATGGATGTGGTCAAGTTGGTATGGCCTGATGATGATGTTGCTAAAGCTGGTGAAAGAATGATTGAATACCATTTGTAAAGATAGCAATGAATGACATTTAGAAGACGTGATAAATAGTTGGGGGTGGGTATGAAGAGTCATTAGTAATGGAGGTGAGTGTCTTCATCAGTATTAGAGGTGTAAATTATCTATTGAAGCGGTTTGAATGAATGAATTTTGTGTTTAATTGAGTTTATTTTCAATTGAGATGTCAATACATTGTTTTATGCAATAAAAGTTCGTTAATCATAAATCTTAAAACATTACCATCTTCCATTACCCCCTTGGTTACCAGGAGGACCGTAGCCACTGTATCCTTGTTGGTAACCAGGAGTTCCAAAGCCACCTGGGCCTTGTTGGTAACCAGGAGGGCCGTACCCACCAGGAGATTGTTGGTAGTGGTCATGGTTTCCATGGTGACCTCCATGATGACCTCCATGATGACCCCCGTGGTTGCCCCCATGGTTGTACCCAGATTGGCCATACGATTGGCCATAACCACCTTGACTTTGATGTTGATCCTTCTTTTCCTTAAATTTATCTTCAAGCTTATTCGCAGCAATGGCACCACCAATTGCACCAACAATCTTGCTAAAAGTACCACCATTCATCTTGTTGGCAGCATAACCACCGGCAGCAGCACCTCCAACAGTGGCAAGAAACCCTTTATCCTGTTGATCATTTTGGTTATTGTAATCTTGGTTCGATGAGTTGGGATTGTGATGACCCTGAGGACCAGAATTGTAGAAATCGTTGGCAGACATGTTAGAAATGGGTCGATTGTAGCGGATGTAGGTCTTTTATAAATTGCACGGCCTTCGCCAAGACGGAGAGGGCTTGGGCAGCATAAATCAGCCATGATCATCCATGCAGAATGACGTTGGCGCAGCTTGTAAACCGCAGCTTGTAAACCGCAGCTTGTTAACCGCAGCTTATAACCCAATACGAATAAATGATCATGGAAACATTAAACCCAATCTATACGCAATGTCAAATATTAGCTATGTAATGATCTAACCCCTCTTTTGTCTCTTACCTCCTCCTCCGCCCCCTTGCTTACTCCGTTTAGCTTGCTTTTGGAAATAATCCTTCTTTCTTTCCATTTCCTTTTCCTTTCGTTGATCGGCCTGTTTAGCCAAAAGTTTAAGTCTTTCCTTCAGCTTTTCTGATTTCTTTAATTTTCTCTTTTCTTCCTTTTCTTGATTAATCAATTTAATCTTGGCCATCAAATCACGAGCCTTTTTCTCTTCACCTTCCACCACCACCGCCCGTCTTTCCATGTAGGACAATTTCTTGGCTGGCTTGGCTTCTCTGATTTGTGCCTTAAATGGCAAATTGGCTTGGATTGATCTCGGCACCTTGAGCTTACCGAATTCCCGTTCTTTTCTTTCAACGGGCTTGTAGGCCAGATCTTCCCGCAATGGCGTTTCCAAGTTTTCATCACGACGAACTTGACCGGTTAATCTCATCCCCTTCCAATCTCCCTTGTTTTGTAACAATAACGAGGTGACTGGGTTATAGAAATGCTTCACCTTGACTGGGTACCATGTCTTGAGGAAAATGATATCCGACATCAACACCTTATCCTCAAAGGTGGCCCTGAAGTAACCATCGGGTTTGGAAAGAGCCCGTTTGATTTCCCCTCGAATTCCCGATACCGTCCGGATTCGGGCCCCTTCAAACTTGGCCACTTCCAATGAATTGGAAAACATATCCTTGACAAAGGCAGTGTTACGGAAAATCTTGGAAGGGTGCCCCACAAGCTTCAACTTTTTGACGATTTCCACCAGGGAATTGTTATCCTGAATGATCCCGGTGGCGGCCACCCGGAACAGACCAGTGGTGTTTTGGTTATCAATAATGTTAAACCCAATGAATGGGGTATTGGGAGCCACCAACGGCCCGTAAAACGAAGCAAAACAGTAAGCATGTTCGGGGGTATACTTCAACATCCGGTTCCGGGTTCTTGAATCTGAAGTGGTATAGATGGGTAAAGTTTGAAATCTCCGCCACCCAAGCGAAAGAATAAGAGGATCCTGAGTTTTGAGGATCTTCTTGTGCCAACGATGACGACGGATCCGAGCATTCATGATACCAAACCTCAGTTCGGTGGGAAGCAACCCCCCAACAACAATGGGATATTCGGGAGACATATTTTCCACAAATTCACAAGGGACATCTTTGAATACAAGCTTCACATAGGAACCGGCCCGGTACCCTTCGATCTTAAGTCTGGTTGCCTCATCCATCGAATCAAATTCAGCCTTGTTGATATCTAATTGTTTGGCCATCTTTGCCTTTTGCAAATCATACCAAGTATCATTATCATTTTCAAAGTCTTCTGCTCCGAGTTCCCGATCCTCCTCTTCTTCAAATTGTAGTTTAAGCTTGGCCTTCTTTTCGGCATTAAGTTGGCGTTGTTCTTCGATTGATAATGGTGCTGATTCGGCAAGTTCATCCTTTTCTTCCTCTTGTTCGAAATCGACAAAATCATCATTGGTTTTAGCTTCAGATTCACCTCCATCAGCTTCACCATCATCAGATTCACCATCACTCGCTTCTAAATCTTCAAAGTCTCCCTCGGCATCTTCACCATCTTCTAAATCTTCAAAATCACCCTCGGCATCTTCCTCGTCGTTATTAGAATTCACCTTGGGGGCCACAAGGAATCTCTGCTTTAAAATTTGGTATCCGGTTTCATATTCTTCATCCAGGTCATTGGCCAGGTCATTGGCAAATACCTTTCTTAATGCCTCCACCGATGGAAACTGAGATTTCTCCAATTTAATGGCTTCATCTTCTTGCTTCTTTTTGAAAAAATCTTCATCATCATCTTCAATATCTTCTTCTTCCACTTCTTCACCATTCCATTTAGAAATGACATCCAGAGGAGAAAGCAGCGAGTACACCAACTTGTTCAAATCCCATTTCCGAGGTCCCAGACCCTGTAATTTCTGAGCAATGGTCAAGTTGTCATCGTCCAAGTCGGAATCTTCAGCAAATTCAACTTCGTCGTCACGGTAACGGTCCCCGAGTTCAGCAGCAAGATTACTACCGTCAAATTCTCCCTCTCCTTCATCTCCCAGTTCGGCATCATCAAACTCATCGTCTTCGGTAATACGCTTACCCGCCAATCGGGGCCGTCTAAGGTTGGTACGCCCCGTGTTTTCTACTTCCTCAAGGAGACCTTGTTCTTCTTGTTCATCTTGTTCGTTGTCGGATTGACCTTGAAGAGCTGCCCCATCGGAAAAGATTTGAAGGCCAGGACCATCAGCAAATCTCTCTGCCATTGATTTCAGTACTTCTTGAAGATCAGTAACCATCTTTTCCCCTTCCCCAGCGTTGGCATTATCCTTGGAAAATGCTTCATTAGCAACATCAATGTAGACGGCGTCCTTATCCACCAACAACCCACCTACATCGGACATGGGGGCATAAATGATCTTTTGTTTGTCATCAAGACGCTTGCGACGACGAGTGGTCTTAGCGAGAGGTTCGCCCAGCTCAGCAGCTTGCTTCATTCGTTCTCTTTCTAACTCTTCAAGCTTTTGTTCAAAGTAGGGCGTGGGACAAGGGTCGGGGAGTTTTTCAACCGACAGTACCGTAAAATCACCGGCACCAGCAATGTGAACAGGAGCATTTTGAGCCGATAATGGAGTACCATGAAGATAGCCATATACTGCCACCGTCCGGTCACACTTGGGATTATCAGCGATCTTCTGAGGATGAGTTAAATCGGTGATTCGGTCCGCCAAAAGGTAAGGATGTTCGTTCCGCCATTTAAGAGGACGGAACTTCATTACTGAAATAAATCTCAGCAAATTGAGAGTTTCTCTATCGGGATATCTCCCGTTGAGCACCCCCGAAAGGTAGAACAACTTGGCCCCCTGGTAAACTTCGGTCCACAACCGATGCTTTAACCGCTTCTTGGCAGTTCTTAATGTCAGTTGCAGCTTGAACAAGTCCAAATGAGTGGCCACCCCCAAAACTCGGGGCATCCCGTGGTGTTGAGCAATGTTAAGGAACTCCATTGTTTCCATTTCAAGACCGAAATTACCATCGATCAATAATAACACCAAATCGGCTATTTTAGCAGCATCAATCATTGAGTTCAAGTCATTAGCCACCTCGATAAACGTTAACCGCCGCCGTTTACCCAGGACGATGGTGATGGGCCCTTTTACTTCGGAAAGAGTCGTTTTTGTGAGGTGACGAACCAAAGATTTGATAAGGGTAGTCTTACCAGTACCTGGAGGACCTACCACTGCAACAATCACGGGGGGAGGGTCATCATCGGGGGTCCGATCCACCATGGGCACATGGAGGGCCCGTTCTTTAATTTCCCCCAGCCGAGTGGCCTGACGCTGGAGTTTACCAGGAGCACTCACAGCAAATGCCTTGGCATTATGACCATTCTGATGAAGTTTGGCCTTGGCCGGTTTTCTTGTCAGCCCCTGGCGATGGGGTCGATTGGTCTGGTTACCGTCCATACTGTAACTATGCTCGCTGCGATGAGATGAGGTAAATGCTCGCTTAGTCATTTAGTGTGAATGATTGGTAATCAAGAATTTGGTTATGTAATCGATTATGTAACTCAGGGTCCTCCCCTGACCCCATTATTCTCTACTCATTGACTTAATCCCCGATTTAGACGCCCCAGTCACGGTTGTTTTGTGTTGATTTGGCAATAACTTTATACTTAGCATTAGTTGATCCCAGGGAGTTGCTTGCGCCACCATTCTCCATGTATACCCCTTAGTGAAACACCAACCATTTATTAACCATAATAGCCCCCAACCCTCCCATCAATCATAATACTGTCTTCCCCTATAGTTGGCAGCACCTGCGTTTTACCCCTGGTTATTATCTCGATTAGTCTAACTCTAAACCAGTTGGGGGATGATGAATATGCATGGTGGCGCCAACACACGTATCAGAAACGTCGTAAGGTATGGCATAAAATGTTAATAAACACGGAGATCTGCAGGTGTTAATCGCAAGATGGTCCACACTATCCATACTATCGAGGCATTGGCCATAATCCTACGAACCCTCCAATGCTTTGTCACGGCGCTGGCGTTGGGGATGAGTATCTATATGGTGTGGTATATCTCCCCCTTAGCTTCCCATTATACTAATCTATGGTTGGCCGCCAGTGTGATTTCAACCGTTTATTTCATCGCCCTCGGCGTCTTAAGTTTTACAAAGCGTCAATTAACACCAATGATTCTTAGTGGGGTGGAATATATTCAATTTTTCATGTGGGCAGCAGGATTTGGGTTGGCAGTGGCATCATTTGCCCTGACCGATTGTTTGGTTGCGGGACAATCAGATCTTAAGCCTGGGATAAGTCAAGCGCTGTTTTGTTATTTGGGAAAGGCGATGATTGGTCTTAGTGCCGCAGTAATGGTATTTTTATTCATTCTGGCAACATTTTTATGGCTTTCTTACCGTAATGTTGAACTGGAGCATGGTTGGTTAGGGTGGGGGGCATTAACATTCGATCCCCGTCCTCGCCAACCAGAAGAAGGATTTCTGCTTGTTAAAAAGCCAGGAGAAGTTACCATAAAGGAGGAGGTTTAATTTTCTTGATTATTTTAAAGTAAAGTTAAATCCTCTATTTCGCTACCTAATACAAACCATTAATCATAAAACGGACCTGGCCAGTTAAACTGACCAAAGGTGGGTCCAACCAAATCAAATAAGTAAATATATCACATTACAAGAACCCTTGGCCTTGAGTGGGGGTGTGATTGACCGAATAGTTCAGCAGTAACATCAGTTCTTGACGCAGATGGCGAACACTTTTTGGTCGTTGCAATTCGGTAGTTTCATCCCTCAGCTCATTAAGTAATGTATCACTCATTCTCGAGGGCTTTCGATGTTTTTTTGATAATTTCCGGCCAATGCTCTTTATTTTCAGTGTCAACTTTTCTTCCAGACCGAGGGAAAGTTTCAGTCTCAGTGATTCCTTTGAATGCAGTAACAAGTTTTCCTGAGAAAATTGCAGTTCTTGCTTCATGTTGGGAGTATAAATGTCACTATGGTTACCATCATGGTCACCCATCTTGTACATTTCCAGTTCCCAATTGACCTGATGGTCTTGAGCTGCCATCCCCAATGCTGATAATTCGGTATTGTCTTCAGTATCGTTGACATCCAGCAAATCCAGTTTTTCAGTAACCAGGGTGCGATTTTTATCCGCTCCCGCCCGACGTTGAAACGAGAACCGATCATCAGCGGCGGGGTGGAATCGAGCATCAGGATTCTTCAGGGTCACGGCCAATAATGTAAATACCAAGATCAATACCAAAAGAATGAGGGAAAACGCCGCATTAAGAATAAAGAATACCCAACCCATAATTGAAGCCACCGGAGCCGCTTGGCCATAAACTCCCAGGAAAAACGTAAACAAAAACGAGTTGATGGTATTGACAATGGCAATACAATAATTGATCACGTTGGTAGGCTTATTAAGATAAGGCTTCTTCCAAATCAAGAAAGCGGTGAATGCCATATCCATAATCCACAATACCAACAGCGAGGCACTACCACTGCTTTGGCACAACCCAATGAATAATGCACGAATAAAGTTGTAACCGATGAGCACGGCACCAAACCAATACTTTTCCGCGTGGAACATGGTGTAACAAAAGCCAAACTTATCCAATACCCGGGGATCACCATAGAGAATAGCAGCAGGGTTGTTATATTCTCTGATTGATTTTCTACCAAATTGGAATACTCTTAAATACAGGTAACCAATGAGGACAATGGGCACAATAAGAAAGATCACCGCCATAACAATCACCGCCGCCAGATCTTGGACGGTAAATTCCCAGAGCGACAAGATCATCAATTGAGAAAACCCAATATAAACATATCTCAAGATCAGCCCCTTGACAATATGGTTAAACGCAATCCGAATCTGGTAAAAGTGTTTGGTGGGCAGCTTGTTCTTCTTTTTCATAATCCAGGAAAAGAATTTGCATACCAACAAGATCCCCACCAACACATAAGCAATGAGAATAAACCAGGTAAACCCAGTAACCACAATCAGGGTGGGCTCAATGCCAGTATTGAACCCGATTCTCTTGATCCCCCCCAACACGATAAGGTTTTGGTTAGATTTAAGACTATACTCAAGATCGCGCTTACGCAACGAGGGGAGGTAATCCAGAGTATAGTTATCCTCAATACCAAACATTCGCTTACCATAACGGGCAAGACCATCAAGGTGCAGAAGCGCCCGTTGCACAAGTACTTGCTTAGTAGTATGCAACATATAGGTGGTGGGATTCCCCCCCGTTGCCTGGATGTACCATCTAAACACCTGTTGCATAAACTTGATCCGGATCAACCCCATCAGCCACGCCAAGTTTTCTGCCCATGAAGACGCAATCGGAGGCATCCGTTCCACTTGTTGCATGGAAACAATCACCACCAGCTGAAAGTAAAGGAAAAGCGAAACTGCATTGGCTGAAACATGGGACGCAGCATTCGAATTACCAAACGTCAGCATTAACGCGGCAACAATGAGCCCCAATCCTGCCACCACCGCGGTGGCCCACTTAGCCCCTGTTTGCGCCACCGTCTTGCCATTGGTAAAACTCAGCTGAATACACGCATACAACTCATTGGTCTTAGTGTCGTACACCTCAAGCTTGACAATTGCATCAATGTCGGGGACATTATAAGCAATGCCCGGAATCATATCCACCCACTTTTTGTCCAAAGTAATCGACAGTTCCAACTGGATCGCCCCGGGGAAAATGGGGCAAAACTGCTTCCAACCAAGATCACAAAGATCAAACTTTTGCTGGATAATCTTAAACCCATAGGCATACACCGTCACCGAGGCATAAATATAGGTGCTGAGCTCGGTGGTCAAATCGATCAGGTAATCCACCTTACTATCATCAGGGTTAAATGTCACATTAAAGTAGGTGGGCAGAATCTGGGACTGTTCCATACAAGTGACAAGTGACGATGCCAGGAGTTTCCGCTTGGCCACTACGGCGTTAAGCCATAGCATCCAGTAGAACACCACTCGAAACAACATGTGGGGGTGGTGGTGGAAACGAGGGGGGTGGAAACAGCGACTAGAAAAACAACCTAGTCGTATTCTTCGGTTTTTTTCTTAGGTTAGCAGGGGCAGGATGCGTCCTGTACATAGTGCGTGACTGCATGTTGCTGTAAAGGTTGCATCATAGCAAGGCATTAGGACAACGCGAGGAATACCGCGTCGAGTTTATGGGGATAATTGGGGTAGTAGCACCAGTTGGTAATAATTGTTAGTATCACCATTGCTTAAACCAGGGGGTTAGAGTAATGGCAGACTATTTTTAAATGTAAACGAGGGCTCTCAGGGGCACCAATTGCCATAATCGACGCCTTGGCTCGCTAGTGCTGGTTCTGTGTCTCCCAATGCGTGAGGGGTTGCCCTGGGTAAATCAAACTAGTTAACGTGGAAATAGAGTAGTGGGAGGCTGAGTTGAGATAAGCCAGCGCCTCGATCCTATATCTTTATGTGCGGATGATCTAGGAGAGGTACTTGGGTGATTTGGGGAGAAGGGGGTAGGGGAGTAAAAACGATGTTGTTGCTTGGGTGTATCGATTGTAATAATTCACTTGAAATAGCACGGGGTCAATCTCAGCCATGGCAACTACGGGATGTGATATAACCTTAGAATGTCGGCACTGGGTACCGGGCGATCCATAGCAATGTCTCAGAATTCTATTTTAGTGATTGGGATCTCATTGAACCAGTTGACTAGGGACTAAATATTGCTGGGGGACGCTTTGGAATAGCGATGCAATACCAAGGTCCCTTGCATAGTGGACGTTTTGTTATGACGTCATGTGACAGGTGATACCTAGATACCATTTAAACGGTGAGAATAAACTATGAGAGTTCGGGGACCACGGCAAGGGCTGGCAGTTGTTTGTGGCTATGGACTGGATCCTCGGGTTTTGATGGTGGGTAGTTGCCACTTGGGGGTTTTGTGATGTTTCAGCAAAGTAAAGCGAGGTAATGCAATTTGGTTCAGTTTCTTTTTAGGGGCTGGGCGATGAGTTCAGGTAGAAATTAGTGGAGGGCGAAGCAGTGGGCGAAGCAGTGGGCGAAGCAGTGGGCGAAGTCATGGGTGAAGTGTACGGCGATGAGGTGGTGATGAGGTGGTGATGAGGATAGTGTGGCGCTGATGTCGATGCTGTAGTAGTGCTCATTTACTCATAAGATTTTACAAGTGATGGAAGTTATACTCGAGGGATGTTTCCATGAGGATTGTCTCTTAAACTTTCCCAATAATGTAATGATATTGATGGCTGGATGGTCGTTAGTGGATAAGTATGGAACATATTGGGGTGGAAAATTTCAAAAGTGTTTTGAAGAATAAAGCAATGATTCTGAAAGAAGTTAAATTAATCGAATTCGACGGGAGATGCAGCGATTAATCTGGACCATGAAATTTGCGAGTGAGTAAAGGATGATGCTTGATTGATTCATCTGGTCAAGTATGGTGAATCGCTTTTTTTACGTCGGAGAAATCAATGGCTATGAATTCTCCATAATATGTGTGGATTAATATTGAAACAAAAGAACGACCAAAGTACAATGGGGCAGTGTCTAAGTTAGAACTAGTTTAAATGCCAACTCCAAGCCAAATAATCACATTTGGTTAATAGTCATTTTAAGTGTCAACCCCTCGGAAACTTCTAGCTTATAAATAACCCTAAACAATTATCACATGATCATTGCTGAACCAAAATATTCATCCTCCCCATCAATTGGGACTAATTACGCACAGTTGATGATCTCGCTAATATTAATAATAACCTACTAAATACGAGAGTCCCCTGCCAGGATGCATTGATCTATCTTGTAAAGCCACCAAGTAAGACATGAAACTCTGCCTATAAAGTCCAAAATATTTCCTCATTTCAATGCAATCTCGGCCAGATTTATCTCCGTATGAAAAGCCCCCAACTAACGTCAGCTTTGGCCAAATCTCAAAGTGTTGTGTTCGATCCACAATATACCAAAATTATCACCCTCTCAATCTAACTGTCTTTATTACCTATTTCATTCTCTTTGCAAAATGTTCGTAACTCCAGCCACTGATGCCTTAAAAATTCCTCTAGTATCTTAGAACCAATCACCAACTTAAACTTAACAAGATATAAAAAACCAACCTCAATCTTAAACAAATCCTTCTGAGAAACCCCCCCAACCGTGGCAAACAGCTTCTGTTTCTGAAAAATATCTTCAAGACATTTGGTCAGACACCTAATTGAGCCAAGAATAAGACGGTAAGCATTAAGTGGGTTCAATTCAACAACATCAAAGAGTACGCACAAATTAAACAACATGTAACCAGCATGAAGGTACAGGGCGGGGGAGATCAGGGGAGAATAAGTCATGATTCGGACTAAAAACTGCTCGATTGAGACTGGTGGCGGCGATAGAAGATTAAAAACTTTCAATAGTTGAGGACTCCTGCGATGGTTATTGTCATATTCTTGCTGTAGCCTAGCGGCGCTTGGCTCGGTGATGGGATGGGCCACCATCCCAGCATCAGTTATATCAGTAGTGTTTATAAGCTCTTCCACGGGAATATACAGATACTCACCGCTATCGTCATCGCTAGCGACATCATCAGCGTCAACCTGTCGCTCCTCCACCTTGGCTCGTTTGGGGCTATTATCTTCACTATCGTGAGAGTCATCCCCACCAAGTTGAAGTCCCAACTTTTCACCAATCACCTGGCGAAACTTTTGGAACAATTCTGGTTGCAGTTGTAGCGCAATAATATCCTCTAGACATCGGCTTAAAATAACAATGGCTTCGAGCAGATGGAGTTGATCTATCTTGAATGCCGCCATCTGACAGTCCAGCATCAATTCTATCACGTTGACGTCATCCACTGTGGCCGGGGGGTCAAAAAATGTCTTTTTGGTTGGCTTCAATGGAACGTCACTGACATACTCCATGGTGACGGTTGCTATCGAGGTAGTTTGAGGTAGTGTGATCTAGAGCGCGAGTGTGAGAGTTGGTGTCAAGGTGAAAAAATATCATCAAAAATTTGCCTGCCCCCAGTCGGAGTCGAACCGACGATACTTCTCATTACGAGTGAGACGCCTTACCAACTTGGCCATAAGGGCGGCTGTAGAATAATTCAGTGGGCGATGAACAACCAGATTCTTTAGTACATGGAAAGTCTAATATTTATGTTCTATTATTACTTACCACATTGGTACTGGTATTCTCACACCTTAACATCTTCTACCGCTTCACTTTTAGCAGCTTCAGCTTCCTTTTTCGCCTTTCTTTGTCGGTACCGTTCGTTTACAACATCAGCAGGTTCCCCCAATTGTCGATTACAAATAGGAGTATACTTTTTAAAGTTCCGACCACATCCATCACCAATATTCACCGCACCGCCAGTAGGTCCTGGAATGGGATTATAGTCGTCGCCAACATACCATTCATCCAAAAGTTGTGCCATCACCAGTTTAAGACGGTAATCAGCGAGTAATCCCCGGTACTGGGGAAAGAATTTACTTGATTTATCATCATCATCGATCCACTCCATTTCAGGATACTTACAATCATAAAGCACCAAAGGAATATCATTGGCCATTTCATAAATGGGACGAGATGGGTACTTGACAATATCAAGCAAATCATCGACAATCGAAGCCTGTTCGAGACGTTGACCCACAAGAAACAAGATAGCCACCATACACCTCACTTGATGCCAGAGAAATGCCAGTCCCTTTAAATCAAAGTACCAAATGTCATCCCGTAAATGGCAAATATCGGCAAGATGAACTTCCCGCATATAATTAGTAATTTGTTTAGAGCCATCAAGCTTACAAAAGTTGCGGAAATCATGGACACCTTGGTACTTGGCCGCTGCTTCCCTCATGAGATCTAGATCCAATCCTTGACTGGAGAAAAAGTACCGGTAATGACGGTAGAGACACAGAAACCGGGCATCAAAGTCTTCGGGAGGCCGAAGACATATCAGAGTAACTCTAATGTCGGTTGGAAGCAACAGATTCAAAATCAGTTTGTAGGGAAGTTCCTTATGATCCATTTGGTTATTGCCATGATCAGCAACATCCAATTGAGACCGGAGATTTAAAGAAATGACTTGATTCATTGCTGAAACCCCCCGATCAGTCCGTCCGCATCGAGAGAATTGGCAACATTCGGGATCAGCCTTTTCGATCAATTTGGCTTTGGCCAACGCCTCGACGATACACTGTTCCACCGTAGGTAATGGGGTGGGTTCATATTGAAAGGCTAGCCCACTATAATTCCATCCAAGGTAGGCGAATTTGATCGCCACAAATCGTTTAGGATGAGCATTGAAATCAAACAGCTTCTTTGCCTTTTTGGGCGGAGGAGCGAGAGCGGCAGACGAAGACTCCACCGTTGGCAATGATTTACCTTCAAGCTCCCGAATCCTTTCAATTAATTCATCTTTGGTCCAACTGGAGTATCCTTCATTGGAAAGCCCACGTTTAATCATCCTTCCAAACTGTCGCATCATCGCGATGAGCTCGATTTAAAGTGCGAAGATAAGACTATGAAGAAGCTGTTGAATTGGGACCAACTAGAGCTCGTGCCATGGTTGGCAGAAGCGGTGTCGCTGTTGGGGTTTCCTCTGATGACGCCTGTTCAGGCGTCAACTATTCCTTTACTTTCGGGCAACAAGGACGTGGTGGTTGAAGCAGTAACGGGGTCGGGCAAGACGCTTGCATTTGCGATACCCGTGTTACAAAAGGTTAGTGAAGCAATTACTGGTAAGGATGGTGAACCTCTTAAAAAGAATCATTTTGCTGCCGTGGTCATGACTCCTACTAGAGAACTCGCCGCTCAGATCGAACGAGTATTCAATCAATTGTTGGAATTTTGTCCTCATAATTTTTCCACTCAATTGTTGGTGGGATCTCTTGCCAGTGTTAGAGAGGATATGGAAACATTCAAACAACGGCGGCCGCAAATCCTCATTGCTACTCCGGGTCGACTTCAAGACTTTCTTGGAAATCAAATTGTAAAAACTGCCAGTGTGGAAATTTGTATTCTTGATGAAGCAGATAAATTATTGGACGTTCTGTTTGCCAAGGATGTGCTTTCTATTTTAAAAAAGATGCCTAAACAAAAGCGGGTAGGTCTCTTTTCCGCCACTCTTTCGGCGGCGGGTGATAGTGTGTTCCGGACGGGGATGAATAATCCTGTCCGAGTTACTGTCAAGCTGAGTCTGCGGGCGGCCCCCGCGGCTCTTTCTATCTTTTATTCTGTGGTAGCCACTGAAGATAAAGTGGCAGCATTATTGACATTACTCGAAGAATATCAGTACAAAAAGTGCATTGTTTATATTCCCACTTGCGTTGGGGTCAAACATTTTTATTCGATGTTTTCTGATTTGGATAGTCAACTCAAATGGACGTCACTTCATGGTCAATTATCAACCAAGCTGCGCTTAAAGGCATTGGCCAATTTTACTGATGGTAGTCCCGAACATCGCCACGTTCTTTTGACCACAGATGTTGCTGCTCGAGGTATTGATATCCCCGATGTCGATTTGGTTATCCAATTAGACCCTCCCACTGATCCTGATGTATTTTTACACCGATGTGGTCGGACCGGGAGAGCTAACCGAGTGGGGCAGGCGATTGTTTTACTAAATGATGGCGGGAATGAACCTAATTATGTTGAATTCATGCAAGTTAGGGGGGTAAAGATGGAAGAAATTGAGGTTTCGCCTAAACGACAAGATTTCCGTCAATGGATGTTGGCCGACCGTCTGCGTCATGAACTTGGGGTTCAAGCATTTGTAGGGTTTGTCCGTTATTATGGCAAACATATTGCCCTGTCAATCTTTCGTCCAGCGACGTTTGACTACCTTGGGGGCGCCCGGCTGTATGGATTACTACGGTTACCCAAAATGCCTGAACTGAGATATGTCACCGATATGCCCGAAGATGGGTGGTTAGGTGAAGTAATTGATATGGATAAATATGCTTATGCCGATGTTGATCGAGAAAAGGCTCGGTTGGCATCATTGGAAGAAATGAAGAAGAAGAAAATTGCCGATGCAAAGCAGCGAAAACTTCAAAAGAAAAAGAATGAAGCGTGGCTGACCAAAGTGGAAAAGAAGGAAGATAAACAAGAACGGAAAGAACGATTAAAACGGAAACGCGACGCCCTTGAAGCCCAACTGCTGGACTCGGAAGCCGGTGAAGTCGATTGGAAGGATTTGGTGCGGGCCAAAAAGAAGCAAAAGCAGGAAATTTCGGCGTTTGACGATTTATAAATATATGTATATATTAATTACACCTTCCATGATCCTGCCATCAGCCGCACGCCATCAAACACAAACACGTTATCTACGGGCACGTATTGTCCCGTGGTTATTTTAAGCACTTCTTGAGCCACCACCCCACCCATTAACGCATTAACGTTATGATAATTATGAGTTGGGTGGGCGAGAAGTTCATCAACGGTGGTGAGCACCAGTTTAGGTACTTCGCCGCCGATAATTGCTTCTAAATGGTGTTGGATATCTTCGCGACAATCCCCCACCTCATTTATCGCCAAAATACCAAAATATACCGCCAATAAGTTCAGGTCAGCCGTGGTGCCTTCGGTTTGTTGGCTAATAAGGCTAGAAATAAGTGAAGGTGAGTAAGGTTTGGGTGACCCCAGAGTGACATGAAGTTGGCGAGAATTTTTACAAAAGGTTCGAATCATGGCTGGAGGTATTTCATCGTGGCGTCCCACTTTCGCCAACGTTTCACTGACAATTTCACTAAATCGAAGCTGATCGCGGTGAGCCTTATCTTGGTAAAGCTTTTGGAGAGTAATGTAGGAAGTAGTATCACTGGCCATATCGGGGATTTCTCCCGATAATGGTATCTTGCCCTCTTCGGTGACGAACTGTTTTAAACTAGCGACAAATACCCAAAACATTGTAGAAGTCTTGGTGATCGATGTATTGGGGTGTTCAAATAGCTGGGCTAATTCTGCGGGCACAGTTGTCTTGTGAAGGGCGCGAATATAGCCGTCCTTGGCCTCAATAAAGTTGGTTTCGGTGGCCAAGTTACGCAGCATTGCCAGTACCAGTTTTTGGAATCGAAGTTTATCAGCATAGGTGACGGGAGGCTGGCCTTCACTCGCCAACCATTGTTGGAGAGCCTTGATAAAGATAACCACGTAGGGAACATGGGCATGGTCAACATCATCCAAGGAGTTTAGATCAATCGAATCGACATAAGACTGAAGTTCGGGCCATGGCGAATCAATACGTAGATCCAACACTTTCAGAGGATCATGAGTCTCAATCACTGTCACTTCATGAGCCTGGACGTTGAGGGTGCCATAGAACCCCATCGTATTGACAATTAATAATGGGATCTGTAACCGCCAGAACTTATCCCGGTCAATGTTGGCATAATCAGATACCACCACACACGAGAATTGGAGCCAAAACTCGTCGGTATCGTCGTAGGCATCAACAGCATGGCCGCGGGACTGGCCATTCAACGGCGCAAGGTTGGACACCACCGCTGCCCCCCGAGATTTGCCAATATCATCGTGGTGGATGAAGAAATTGCCTGCAAGTGACGCCGGCGTCACTTTTTCATGGTCAATGATGGTATAATCTCCTACTCCGGGCAATACCAAGTTCTTCAAGATTTCCACCCCCGTGCTGGTAGCATTGACCAAACACACATGGGCATTCTCGAGGTTTTGCTGGCCCGAGCCTGCCCAGAGCCGAAGCTGGCGGTCATAACGAGACATTAGAAGGCAATGAATGGAAGGTGACGCCGCGGGGCCTATTGATATCCGTTGGTTGCGAGCGCTGCTAATGATGAAGGTGCGTAAATGGCAGGAATTGGAATTTCTTTTATGGTAAATTGAACAAATTGAATAACGGTTGTCATCAGCACGGATTAAGCCCATTTGGTGAATACAACTCCGGTTGGGTTATACATACATCCGATTGATTTGGCAGTTGCGATTAGCAATCACGATTGGATTTGGGAGTGTTGTTATGGCAATTATGTACACTACCATTTTTAGTTTAGGAAACGACTAAATATTGCATTGTGGAGTGTTAGTTAAGGGGTGTTCGGTGTTTCTGAATTATTTGGTAGTTTACAGTTTTGAGGAAGTGTCAATTTATTTTGATCTGATTGTTTGTAGTTGATCCCAAGTGGTGGAAAGAGGGGAAGTGAAATGGTAACGTTGAGTTGAATACGCTATCCTTTAACATCCTGGGGGGCTAGAAGTTTTGAGTTGTGCAGTGCATCTTGAGAAATCTTGATAACTGGAGAAAAATTGGTCTCAAATTTTGATTGTGGCGGTATATTGTGCAAGATTGGAACATTTATTGGTGGTGTTTAATTTTGAAAAGAGGGATGAAACTACTTAATAGTCAAAAGTCATAAAATCTGACGAATCGATGTAAAAACTTCTTCATGTCCTTCTAGAAGAGCCATTAAACTCTTGGACAGTGAAAATCTTGTATTCTGTTGTAGACAAAAATTTATTTCAAGTGACAAACTAACTGAAAAAGCTTGCCAATTGTGAATGAAGAATTGGCAAGCTTTTTGAGTTCTCTACTTAATTTATTGCTTATTAAATAAAGTTATTCATTGAAAATTATCCCCAACATACTCGCCTACTATATTGTTCTCTTGTTCGCAAAGTCAAAATTTGCCAAATTAAAAGTAAATTGGGCAAAGAGGGCATTGAATTCAGCCCATGTTCGTGTTTACCTGCATCTTAATGCATGGCATCCTTCAATAGTAGTGTTTATCAATTCGACTCGTAACGACTGTACCTGTCGATGTCTCCGAAATTCGACATACAGCCATACGACATCACCAAGAGATCGATTCCAATTACGAACACTTTCCTACTAATTATAACATTCATCTACTCAATGATTTCTTCAACCATCCTATTCTTCCCTTCCATCTAATACTCGTTTAATCTAATTTATTATCACTGTTCATAATCATAATATTAATAATCGTTCATAGTCATTATTATCTCCTAAAAGATATTGCACTTGTGTCCCAGCCCCTTCCAGTCCTGATACTTTTCATCATTTCTATCCTTCAACTTTTGCTTCACCTCAATTGGGAAAAACCGCTCCATGGTCGACATCATCTCCATATCCAAGTTACTACCATCAGCATGCATGATCGCCTGAGGGGCTCTACAAATAGGACAGTCTCCCTTTTGTTGCTGCTTCATCTTCACAAGGCACCGAACACAAAAGATGTGTCCACAATTGAGCCGAATTGGCTTATAGGCCACCAGCATACAAATGGGACAAGAATAGTCTTCTAATTGAGGAATCAACTGAAGAATCAGTGATTGAATAATGTAACAAACCAGTTGAGCCACCAGCTTACCTGCAAGGGAAATATGGGAGTCCGATACCAATTTTGGAAACTCATACTTGATGCCAAAGTTGGTTTGTTTGTCGAATTTTTTCAAAATCTTGCGCAAAGCGGTGGAATTAATCGACTGGAATTGAAGTATTTTCAAAAGGTGAAGATTGACCTCCATGAATTGATGAAATACCGCCACCAGTTTATTATTCTTAAACTGGTCCAATGCCCCCAGTCGAGCCAAATTAGTAGAGAATTGGGCGAGGTTCTTCTTGATACGTTCCCCGTCCCATTCTGCCGCCAGCAGGTTGGTTTCGTTATAGCGAAAGTATACCTCCTGGTCCAAGTAAAGTCGGAACAATTGGCGCCACGTGTATAAATCCTTATGACGTGCCAATTTCTGAACCTCGGAGGCAATGGCTTGACACTGGTTAACCAATTGGTTCTCTTCCTTTTGTCGTAAATTATCAAGCTGATTCAATTCATCCTCAAGCATCGTAAAAAACTTTACATCCAGATTCAATTGGATGATGATATCCCCATCAGTTTCAATCACCTGGTCATTAGATGGTGTCGGAGTAATCACCAACTCACCTTCATCTTCCTTGATCTCAACCACGTGGGCATCATCCCCAAGCTTGTGGCGAAGAATGGCCCAGATCTCAGGGTGATGGTCAACCCCAGGCAGGATCTGAAGCCGAGGGACAATACGGTCACCCTCTCCTGCCTTGGTAAGCGAATACCTTGCCAATATCGGGTTGTCAGGAGTAGTAGCATCAAGCTCAACTGTCTGGGAGTCCAAGAGTAACTTTAAAGTCGATTGCGAGAGGCCAAGAAACTCAAGCTCGTGGACAACCTTATTGATACACTTCTTAAGTGCCTTGTATTTAATAGCAGCCTCCACCCACTCCTCGGGTAAGTTCCCCTCCTCGAGGTGCTGTTCCAACTCTTTGCCAAACTTCATCCAATCTTTGGTTTAAAATTACTTTATCTTAAATGCTATGGTGTGCATAGAACCGAAGGCGATGGAACGGGGGTATCGGGCAGGTACTAAGCCGCCAGATGGTGATGTTAGACCAATTCACTGATGAGGGTTAATTATTCTAATAATGGTGGTTATTTTGTGGTGATAGCATTGTGATGATTCCTCAACGTGTTAATCTACCCGGAAATTGCTTTTTTCAGGTAGACGCGATGACCCTGATTAGCATTATCTAGGCCCGGAACGGCAATAGAGAGATTGTCAAATAGAAAACAAGTGGCCATTACCGCATTTTAAGCAGTAGTAACTAAGTCTAACCCTCCGATTACCTCAAACAACCCTGGTTGGTGCCGTAAACTTGCGTCGGGCATGACGCCGCATTTGCCTAATTGGGACAGGTGACCCTGTAAAAAATTTTCACTTTAAAAGCATCACCGTTCCCTCAGATTTTTTTTTCTTCTCACCACGATGACTGCCGCTAGTGAAGAGAAGTACTCGGCTGAAGTGCTCACTCAGTTGTTGAAGAAGTTGCAAGTGGCTGAAGACAAGGACGATGCTGCCACCAACGTTGCTTCGTTCTTGAACGGGTCGATCGCCGAACACGATGCCCCCGTTGAATTCTTCCAAGACTTGAAGAAGGAAATCAACTCCAAGGACGCTGCCACCTCGGCTGCTGCTTTGAAGGCTTACGCTCACATTGCTTCTCCTAACGGCTTGATCCCCACCGTCGAACCTTACTTGGTTGACTTGTGTCAAGTTGTTGCCGCCAAGGCTGGTGACAAGAACAAGGAAGTTGCTGAAGCTGCTGCCGATGCTTTGCTTGCCTTGTCTGCTGCCATCACCCCCAAGGCTGTTAAGGCCTACTTGCCCAGATTGACCGAAAACTTGTCTACCACCAACAAGTGGACTGAAAAGATTGCCATCTTGAAGTCTATCCAAGTTTTGGTTGACACTGCCAAGGCTCAATTGGCTTACCGGATGCCCGAATTGATCCCCGTGTTGTCGGAAGCCATGTGGGACACCAAGAAGGAAGTCAAGGAATGTGCCCACCAAACCATGGAAAAGGCCACCGAAACCATTGACAACAAGGATATCGAAAAGTTCATCCCCGAATTGATCAACTGTATCGCTGACCCCACCAAGGTCCCTGAAACCGTCCACATTTTGGGTGCCACCACCTTTGTCTCCGAAGTCACCATGCCCACTTTGTCGATCATGGCTCCTTTGTTGTCCAGAGGTTTGGTTGAACGGGAAACTTCCATTAAGAGAAAGGCTGCCGTCATTATCGACAACATGTGTAAGTTGGTCGATGACCCTCAAGTGATTGCTCCCTTCTTGGACAAGTTGTTGCCCGCTTTGGAAGCCAACTTCAAGACTATTGCTGACCCTGAAGCTAGAGGTGTCACTCAACGGGCCTTGAACACCTTGAAGATTGTCGGTAATGTGTCCGACGACGGTAAGATTCCCGAAATCTCCACTGCCGGTGACATTTCCGTCACTTTGGCTGAATTGCAAAAGTTGATCAAGGACAAGAAGGTTGACAAGCGTTTCGACATTGCTCAAAACTATATTGCCGCCATTGCTGGTGACTTGGTCGACGAAAGAGATGATGCCCCCGAATCGTGGACTCTTGCCATTGTTCCCTTTGCTACCATCTTCTTGCACGAAGCTGAAGCTAAGGAAATCGTCGAAAAGTTCAGAGTTGCTGCCATTGCCAACATTCCTGAACCTCCTACTTTTGAAGATGAAGAAGATGATGGTGAAGACTTGTGTAACTGTGAATTCTCGTTGGCTTATGGTGCCAAGATCTTGTTGAGAAACACTCAATTCAGATTGAAGAGAGACAGAAGATATGGTTTGTGTGGTCCTAACGGGGCTGGTAAGTCTACCCTTATGAGAGCCATCGCTAACGGTCAAGTTGAAAACTTCCCCTCTCCCGAAGAATGTAAGACCGTGTACGTCGAACACGACATTGACGGTACTGAAGCCGAAACCTCGGTGGTTGACTTCGTCATTCAAGATGGTGAAGTTGGTTTGACCAGAGAAGCCGTCGAAGCCAAGCTTAGAGAATTCGCCTTCACTGATGAAATGATCAACATGTCCATCCACTCGTTGTCTGGTGGTTGGAAGATGAAGTTGGCCTTGGCCAGAGCTGTGTTGAAGAACGCCGATATCTTGTTGTTGGATGAACCCACTAACCATTTGGATGTTGTCAACGTTGCCTGGTTGGAAAACTACTTGAACACTTGTGGTATCACCTCTATCATTGTCTCCCACGACTCTGGTTTCTTGGACAAGGTTTGTCAATACATTATCCACTACGAAGGTCTCAAGTTGAGAAAGTACAAGGGTAACCTTTCTGAATTCGTCAAGAAGTGCCCCTCTGCTCAATCTTACTACGAATTGGGAGCTTCCGACTTGGAATTCAGATTCCCTGAACCCGGTTTCTTGGAAGGGGTCAAGACCAAGCAAAAGGCCATTGTCAAGGTGCAAAACATGTCTTTCCAATACCCTGGTACCACCAAGCCTCAAGTCAGCGACGTTAACTTCCAATGTTCGTTGTCTTCGAGAATTGCTGTCATTGGTCCTAACGGGGCTGGTAAGTCCACCCTTATTAACGTGTTGACCGGTGAATTGTTGCCCACTACTGGTGACGTTTACGTCCACGAAAACTGTCGGATTGCTTACATTAAGCAACACGCTTTCGCCCACATTGATTCTCACTTGGACAAGACTCCCTCTGAATACATCCAATGGAGATTCCAAACTGGTGAAGATAGAGAAACCATGGACCGTGCTTCGAGACAAGTTACTGAATCGGATGAAAACGCCATGAACAAGATCTTCAAGGTTGAAGGTTCCGAAAGACGGATTGCTGGTATCCACGCCCGGCGGAAGTTCAAGAACTCGTACGAATACGAAATCTCTTGGTTGTTGGGTGAAAACATTGGCATGAAGTCGGAAAGATGGGTGCCTATGATGTCGGTTGACAACACCTGGTTGCCCAGAGGTGAATTGATGGAAACTCACTCCAAGATGGTTGCTGAAGTTGACATGAAGGAAGCCTTGGCTTCCGGTCAATTCCGGGCCTTGACCAGAAAGGAAATTGAAGAACATTGTCAAATGTTGGGTTTGGACGCCGAATTGGTGTCTCACTCGAGAATCAGAGGGTTGTCTGGTGGTCAAAAGGTCAAGTTGGTGTTGGCTGCTTGTACCTGGCAAAGACCTCACTTGATTGTGTTGGATGAACCTACTAACTATTTGGACAGAGACTCTTTGGGGGCTTTGTCCAAGGCCTTGAAGTCTTTCGAAGGTGGTATCATTATCATTACCCACTCGGCTGAATTCACCAAGGGTCTTACTGAAGAAGTCTGGGCCGTCAAGGACGGTAAGATGGTTCCTTCCGGTCACAACTGGGTCCAAGGTCAAGGTTCTGGTCCTAGACTTTCTGCCAAGGAAGATGGTGAAGAAGACAAGTTCGACGCCATGGGTAACAAGATTGTTACTGCCAAGAAGAAGGTTAAGTTGTCGTCTGCTGAACTTCGTAAGAAGAAGAAGGAAAGAATGAAGAGAAAGAAGGAATTGGGTGATGCCTACGTCTCTGAAGACGATGACTTTTAGAGTATGTAGTTAATCTAGATGTTTTGTCGCTTTTAATTAACATGAATAAGATTGTATCGGGCATGGGGTAAATGCTAGAGGCTAATTCCATGGACTCGGTTACGTCACTTATTGATGTGAATACGTCCTCTCATTGGGGTAGACGGCCAATGCTGACCAATATTGGTGGAAGCGCCCACTACATTAGTAATTATCATATTTACAGGTCTTGCTAAAGTGCAAGAGACCTGTCAATTTTTTCCAATATGAGCAGATGATTTATGTAATTAGTAAATCATGACCAGGATTGCGAGTAACATCTCTCCTAGTAATCGACACGTAGATGAACGACACTGTCATTTAAGCGATCTTCCATGGAATAATGTTTCATAACGGTGGCCATGATCTGATTGGGACTCGCCATTGCTTTCCATGATATCAGTAACTCATAGCGAAAGATTCGTCTTCCATGAGTTAATTATCAACGTGGATAGTTGATGCACACGTTACTTTCACCCACTCGAGTGCTTTGAGTGCTCTCTTTGACATAAAATTATAATTTTATTTTGGGGCAAACCTTTGGTAATTAATACTTCAACAACCAGGGATAAAGTCAGTTATATACAGTCCGCGTGGCCTAATGGTAAGGTATCACTTTCCGGCGGTGGGGATTGCGGGTTCGAGTCCTGCCGTGGACTGGATTTTCTTTTTAGCGCTTTTTTTGAGGCTTGCCACCTCATCATATCTTTCTATTGGTTTGCTTTCTTTAGTTTAATGTTTTTTTCCTCTGTGACTCGAACCTTAACCATTTTGTGTTCAACTTGACACAAGATTGAAAACTTCTACAAAATTCACAATTCACTTAAAAACTTCGATCATGTCATAAATTCATTATATGCTCTCTTTATACTTTGCAATACAGCGGTCACTACAAAATTGACGGCGGATTGGAATATTTTTCATCATTAAAATATCCCACCATTCATAAACTGTCGCCATGGGGGAAACCAATATCATCGGACACTGAGAACATACATCTTGGTAACGGCCCGCTCGAATTGCCTTGGATACCAATGGATGATATATTGGATTTACCAGATGTTTCCATTCTTTGGTATCAGCATACAGTACATCAAATGACGCTAGTTCATGGAGACATAATGATTTGAGCAGGGGGACGCTAGTAGGAATGGTGTGATAGTCAATTTCACCTCGATATTTGCAAATAAACTTGGTATCATCGGACATGGTCATGACAGGATGAGCCAGATCAGGCACAGGCATCCATGGGTTGGGCCCCAGAACAAAATGTTCTAGAGTAGGCTCAAGATTTAAAAATTGCCATGGAAGCCAACTTAATCGATTAGTCGCAATGTTCAAGTCGGAAAGGTTGCGGAGATTACCAATTAATGGGGGGATCTCTTCGAGTTTATTATGGCGAAGACCCAACACATTTAACTTGGTAAATTTAAAGAATGATGGTGAAAGCACTCGAATATTATTGTTACTGGCATATAATTGGAAACTGGGGGAAGAACCAAATAATACCAAATTTTCCATATCGGCGATTTCATCAGGGATTTCCAGCAACTCCAATCCCTGAATGTCCACGGTGGCATTACAATCCTCAAATGCCGCCTCAATGATTTGGGTAGCCCGTCTCATTATATCCAGTTGAGATTGCAGTAACGGGATATCTTCCAGATTGAGAGTTTCATAAAACAGCAGTTTATACCGGTTAAACCGGTCGATACCAAAATCAGGATCAGACAGAGGAGCTAACCTAGTTGGTTTTGCCGGCGATGAAGGGCCATCATGTTGTTGGGGCAGGGTAGGAGGGAAAGTAAAGTGTTGCGAGGTGTAGACATCCAACTCTGAGGTTAGTTGGGGGGACAGCAGGGGAGGTGGGGGCAGCAGCGGGGGTAAATCCCCTACATTGGGTCGTTTAATATGGTCATTTTCGTTATATGAAGTGAGTTTCCGCTTAAGACTTGGTAATGATGATTTGGCAGGGAGAGGGATCCGCTTGGGTACTGGAGCCAGCCGCCGAGTATGGAACAGCAGCACGGCATTTTCATCAATTTCCTCCTTCAGTCGGGGAATCGTACTATATACCACCCCTTCATTGGTGTCCTTGTGGTAGGCAAACGGGAGCAATGGGTTGTCCTTCTCCATAAAGGGAGTATGGTGGTGAGAGCGATGCGTACGTAGCGTTAAGCGAAATGAGGAGAAGATAACGAGCGACACCAACCAAGGTTGAGGCGGGTAACCACAATTGATAGCCTAAACCCAAGTCAGAACTCGGGGGAAAAAGCTTAATTTATTAGTTAACACTCGGCACGCGATTAACTCAGACGCGTTTTGAGCAAACGCGTCTTAACTCCATCGACCATGTCAGAGGATACCCTTGGGCTTGAAAACCCCATCAAAACCACCAAAAGGGCCAAGGTCGCCAAGATCGATAATGATCGATTGTTCAATCCGGTCCTGGGTCTTCCGTTTATCGTTCAACACCACCATCAGGTGATTAAAAAGATTGCTCAAAATGATAAGAAGTTCAAGGGACTGAAATACCAAAGAGAACACGATAATCTTGGTCTGGTACTTGAATTTTATCATTTGTGGTGTCATGGGGTATTTCCAAAGGCCACGTTTAGTGATTGTCTTGGTTTAGTTCGTCGGTTCGGTGACCGACTGGCCCGAGTAAAGATGTGGCGACGAGAATTGATTGGTATTGAGATCAATAAGATGATGGTTGCTAAAGGGATTGTTAATGAAGATGAAGTGAATTTACAACCTCTGGTGGGGTTGGGTCCTGGGTATGATGGACCTGAGGCGGCGGGGAGTGATGAACGACCTGGGGTTACTGGTGGAGAGGAAGATTATGTGGCACCCATTGATTTTTCGTTTATGGAAGGACTGTCATTGTTTGTAGCTGGTGATAATGATGGTGATGAGTCTGATGATCAATTGGGAGATGATCAGGAGGATCCAACCACCCAAAGTGAAAACGCTGAGAAAAGTGCCCCCATAGTGAGTGCTCCCAAAATGAGTACTCCCGTTGTGAATACCTCCCCATTAATTGTCGCCGATGAAGATATCCCTAGCGACATCGAACCAAACTCACCCGACCCATTTGATGATAATGATGATGACTTTTTGGCCTCAATGGGCCCTCATAAATAACGACTTAATATATGCGATGGTAGCGCCCAATCACATCATTAGCGCCACTAGTTTGCCACAACAGTTAAAACCATGAAGTTCGGAGTATCTTATCAAATAGGAGGCCCGAACTATACTGACAAGGCTTACTTCCCCCAATTGATCCTCCAACATCTCGTTGACCACCTAAGTGAATCAGAAATACCTCATCCTCTCATCTTTCGAGGAACCAAGCTGGGAGTTTATCTTGGAGTAAAGGAGTTTACCCTGGAACATGAAGATGATCTAGTTGTAACCGTTGGTCAATCATTGTATGATCGAATCAATCTTTCACACGAGGATATTGAGCTTGTGATTCCACCAAAGGCATCTCAAGTGAAACTCCGACCATTATTTGCTTATGATATCTTTAATTACAAGTTCTTCTTAGAAGCAGTACTTCCGAAATATTATACTACCATTACTACGGGGCAAATTCTTGTGGTGGAGCACCAAGGGTTACGCTATGAGCTCGAAGTTGAACAAATCAATCGATCTAGTGAAAAAATCACTTGTCTGATAGTTGATGCCGACGTTGAGCTAGAAATTAATGATGGAGGCCGTAGTACTGAGTTTGCTGAGCCCAAAGAGGTGAAGATTGGTTCTGAAATCATTTTAAATGATTGTCTTGCCGTCACCGATGCCAAATTTACCCCAGTAGTATATCAGATTACTACCCAAACTCCCATATCGATCAATGTGACTGGGGGTGATATCATTGCTGCCACTACTCAGTTTCTTTCCTTGGATAGGTTTGAGTGGACGACGATGGATCAAGAAACGACCAAAGAAGTAAAGATTTCCCCCGACAATGGACAAAACCAAATTTATGTGGTGGGGTTTCCTTGGACAAAGGGATCCGTACATATAGCCTTTGATGCCATTGGAGACGATGAAGCTAATGGTGCTGGTGCTGGTGCTGGTAATGTTATCTGTGACACTTGTAATAAACCCATCCCCAAGGAACTGTACGCTCTTCACCAGATATATTGCCAACGGTCAATGAAGAAATGTGACATTTGTAATCAACAATTTAACAGTGGCAAGCCTCATTTCCATTGTGTTTCGTGTCAGATTGCCCTGGAAGACCCCCATTTTGATTATAAGCACCATAAATTATTCCACGAGTCAAGGTACTCGTGTAATTGTGAATCAACCCCATCATTTACCAATTATCTCCAACTTAGTCGACACAAAGCTACCGATTGCTCGTTACGTCCCATTCTTTGTCAATTTTGTCATCTTGTGGTGGCTCAAGGAGAAGCAGATTATCAAGATAGATACCTTGGATTAACCCATCATGAAAATGAATGTGGTAATAAAACCACCGAGTGTTTTCAATGTAACAAGGTGATTCGAGTCAAAGATCTTGTTAATCATTTGCAAATGCATGAACTCGACAAGAAGCAGCGCCAACAACTGGTACAATTCATAAAATGTTCCAATAATTGTTGTATTAATCGCCAAGATCCTCGATCCAATAATTTAGGTCTTTGTGCTCAATGCTTTGGTCCATTATACAGTCTGGTCCATGATCCCGATGGTAAGAAACTCCAGAGTCGGATTGAACGGCGGTATATTCTACAATTATCTAGAGGATGTGGATGGAAGCAATGTGATAACCACTATTGTAACATGGGCACCACGATGAAAGAAAACCTCGAATTATGGAGACAGCAATTAAAGCCCCAAATCCCCCAATTTTGGTTTTGTGTGGTTGAGCTGATTGCAAGAAAGAGAAACCAAATCAATGAGATTATTGCTGAAGGTAATTATCCTAAAGAAGTGGTGTTGGAGGCAGGACAGAAATCTAATGATATCCGAGACTGGCTATCAACAAATGCAATTAAAAATTAAATGATACATAGAGAGGTATAGACTAAGATCTTTGATAAACACAATACTCCATGGAATTAACCTTGCCAACATTATTAGGCAACCAAATTAATCTTCCAATGCCCTGAGGTTGAGCAGGATCAATCATGGTAGCACATTCGATTGGGGTCCATTCTCCAGACACCTCTCCCAGTTCAATCAAGAAATCACATTGTCCATCAGGTATAACTTTACCAGCATCGAACTGATTTCGATTATTCATCCCAGTAGGTACCAAGGATACTTTTTGTTTAAACAGTCCCAGTTCAGGAAACAGTCCTGGTAAAAGACCATCAAACCCCAGGGCAATATATTCTAAGCGATGATGTTGGGGTAATAACATCAGGGTGGGGAAATGGTACCATTCCTTACCAACACATACTACTGCTGGTTGAGGGTATTGTTGAAACACTTTCATCACTGTTAATGGTGCCAGGTAATGATTGATGAGGGCCAAGGTACGCAACACCGATACCACGGTAGTGGCAATAGCCGCCAATACTTTAATAATTTTGGGGAGTTTCCGGCCAATGGCGGCAACCACCAACGCCGCATTGACTATAATAAGAGGGTAAATGGGGTACATGAACCGCTCTTCTTTGTGGGGTTGTAGGAAGAAAATCATCAGCCAAATAATCATGGGAGCCAGAACCAACCATACCTTTACCCTAGAGTAAATAAAGTAATTCACCACTGCCCCAAAGTACCCCAATAAAGCCACTCCATGGAAATTAAGTACCAAGTTGACAGGGTAGTACCACCACGGCTCGGTACCGAAAATATCAGGACCAACCCCCTCATCGCCCGAGAATACATTATACTTGACGATATTCCATGGTACCAATACTAACCGGCCATAAAGGTACAGATCAACTCCAACAAGAATGGTACAACAAACAACTAGAGCAATAATGGCACTAACAATATCGTTAACCTTACGCTTAGCCAAGACCAATAAACCAACGGGGACACCAAGAGCAAGGGCAAATGGCCAACCAAATAACCCCCCCACCAATTGAAATACCACCAGGCCAAGATAGTTTCCATCCAAAGCGGCCAGCACTGCAAACATCTGCGTCTGCATAGCAAATACCAGGGGAAGGAATTCAACTCCAGCATGAGCCATCCCCGTCAGGGATGCTGAGAACAAAATGAACCAATTACCAGCGGCTTTACCAAACCACCGTTTAACCAGGTTATATAAAGTAAACTCCCCCGCCACCGTCACCAAGACAATCACCGCTCTCACAAGGTAAAAAAGGTGTTCATCACCAAATATTGCTCGGAGAGGAGCCACGGCAGCAGCATGGAGACCAAGGTACGCCCACAGTCGGATGGCGTACTCAGGACTATATTCCCATGTTTGCTTACCAAACCCCCGAAGAAAGAAGTTGAGAGGGTCCCAATAGTTATATGTTTCATCACAGTCGGGGATGATCATCCGGGCCACCAGCAACGCCCGGAGGGCTACCAATAGCGGTAAGATCATATATGAGGATAGTGCGGCTCGCAAATCTACAAGAGTTTAACCGTAGTCGGGTTATGAGCGAGATTTGATGATATTTTTTTTACACTAAGCGCGTACCAAAACAAACAAATGGACCACATTGAAGAGCTAGATAACCAACTAGCAGCGAGAAAAGTGGCGACTAGTGCCGTAAGACAATATGCTCTACAGTCCCTCCATGCAAATTTGGAAGAGTACAATGGCGAGTACCAAAATTGGCAACAACGGTTGTCCCAGGCACAATTACAACATGAAGATATCATTCGTGGCCACCAACACCAGCATGAAGAAATTGAAAAGAGGCTACCCGAACTACGACATAAATTGGCCACCCTTTCATCACTGGCTACCAAGTTACAACTGCTACGAGGACAGTGTTTGACGTTGTCGGATCAAGTGGAAGAGATGAAGGCTGTGGAAGCAGCCAAGGAGGAAGAGATGAGGCTCAAATCAGAACAAACTCAACGATCAATTAATGCTGACATTTCCCAGTTATCAAAGTATCAACGGTTGCTTGGCCTCCGCATGGAAGCAATCGAGCTGGGAGTGATCCGTTTCATCTTTACCAAGATTGATCCCCAGGATTGGAACAGTGAGTTTCTGGTGGATCTTGATGTCAGTGGCAACGAATTCCTGGTTGTGGCGCTGGCGCCGGATTTGGGCGACCATTTGTTGCTGTTAGTCGAACATGAAGTCAATGACCACAAGTCAGTAGGAAAGTTTTTGAAGACAGTACGAAACTTGTTCAAAGAAAAAGTTGAGGATTCAAACAGAAAACAATAGCCTGTGCCTGGAGCATTGGGTTAATATATCATTATAGACGCTTCGTTAGAAGTATAATACACTTCAAGCTAATTGATGGGGTGTAGAGAGATCGTGAACTATATGCACTACCACCACATTATAGTAAAAGATCATGGCATCAAATCCAAAAATGACCTAAATTCAAAAAAAACATAGATAAATCGACTTATTTTTGTCGTCGTTTTATTCATTTCATCATTTCCCTTTTTCTCGTTGGTCCCCAATCTCGTTGATTCCCCATCTCGTTGGTCCCATCTCTTCGCACCAAGCTCATCGCATAATCTCTAACCTTAGCTACTACACACCATGAGAGTCAAGAAGCCCACGCTGAAGCGGGTTACCACCCGGATGAGGGAGGGGATTAAGAAGAAAGCCGCTGCTCATGTTAGAAAGCAACGGAAGCTTGCCAAAAAAGATGTCACTTGGAAGCTGCGTAAACCCAAGGACCCAGGTATCCCCGCTCTGTTCCCATTCAAGGACAAGATCCTTAGACAGATCGAACAGGAAAGAGAAGCTGAAGCTGCCAGAAAGGAACGTAATAGAGTATTACGGTCGGAAGCGGCCGCTGGTATCACGGGTGATGATGAAATGATGGAAGAAGTCGATGATGATGGTGCTGGTGGGTTGGCGGCACTTTTGGAAAGTGCTCAACGGGCTGCTGAAGAATATGACGGCACTGAACAAGTTGAAATTGCTGACGAAGACATCGAAGATTATGAAGTGGATCTTCCTGACGATTCTCCCACCCTGGACAAGTCGCGTAAGGCCTATGACAAGATCTTTAAGGCGGTGGTGGATGCTGCAGATGTGGTGGTTTATGTGTTGGATGCCCGTGATCCTGCCTCTACTCGACTGAAGAAGGTGGAAGAAGCGATCTTACAATCTCCCAACAAGGCGCTTCTATTGGTGTTGAATAAGGCTGATTTGGTGCCCCAAGAAAACTTACAGCAATGGCTCAATGTTTTACAATCACAATTCCCCACCGTGGCCGTCAAGGCTTCTGGATCGGGTCCTTCCAACCCTGATTTCGCTCCTCTGAGGCTCTTGCAAGCTTTGAAGAAATATGGCGCCAACAGAAAACGGTCACTCGTAGTTGGGGTCATTGGTTACCCCAATGTCGGGAAGTCTTCCGTGATTAACGCTCTCACTGGTGCTCATGGCTCCGGTGGTCGTGGAGCTTGTCCCACTGGTAACCAAGCTGGTGTCACCACCAGTTTGAGAGAAGTCAAGGTTGACTCGTCGCTCAAGGTGGTTGACTCTCCTGGGATCGTCTTTCCTGATGCCAATGATTCCAGCACCATCAACAAATTGGCGTTGGTACTGGCAGTTCCTCCCAAGTTGGTCACCGACCCCATTGGTGCCATTAAGCTTTTGATCAAGAAGTTTTCCAAGGACGATACCATGGCCCGCGGTTTGCGTGAATACTATGGGATTCCTGCTCTTTCTGCCCCTAATCTTGAAGATTTTGTTAAGTTGTTTTTGATTCAAGTGGCACGGTCGAGAGGTAGACTTAACAAGTTTGGTGTTCCCAACTTGGAAGCCGCCGCCATACTGGTGCTTAATGACTGGAGAGATGGTCGTATTCAAGGGTGGACTCCTGCTCCTGCTGCTGAACTGGTTGAGGCTAGACAGGAGGAAGCTCCCAGAAGCGAAGAGCAGAAGCAAATTGTTACTGAATGGGCGGAAGCGTTTGATTTGGACGGGTTGTTGTAATGCATAGGAATAAATGAATGGTTAGATGGGGCGCAGGCGGTTTAGTCACAGCCTCCGTTAAAAGTACTTTTGGCAATTAAATGGGCATTTCGTGCATCATTAACATTTTCGTCCAATCAAAAGATTTTAGTAGTTTTATGAAGTGTTTTCGGTGCTTAGGGTACGGTGACCAACAATATATACTGATGGGGAATTTAGTAATCTGCATTTCTCTATATGTCTCATGGAATGGGTAACTTTGAAATATTATTTGAATCATGTTTGGGCAAGTAGTTAACGAAACCAATGAAAAAATTCAAGGAAATTGAATGTCGGTCTTCGTCCTCACTAAAACTTTATTTGCTTTTGACAATTTCTGTGAAATTTTGAGAGATTCTAGTGAACCAGTGAAGACCAACTCTGGTGATGATCACCATCAACATGACCAATTATAATGTGACTATAGATAATATAACTCCAGTAGGACTTTTATATTGACAGTTACTTGTGACAGGAGCCATAATAGATGTTAGGTAGTCGATAATGTAGCAATAACTAGTAGCCAAAATAGTCACCAACTGGATGGAACCACCACAATCACGATTTAATAACGAGATGAATAAGGGGGTCACACCGGCAACCTTTCTACTTTTGATTGTTCATATTTGTTCGGCCATCTAACCCAATTTGGGGGAACACACAAGTGAGGTTAATATGTCCACGGAAAGCAAGTTATTATCGTTAAAAAAGGAAATGATAACGGAAATGTATCATTGAATACATTTCCCGTAAAATCAATCTTCGAAAATTGCAAAAATGATTTCACCATAAAAATTAAAGTCGTTTTAAAGAGGCAGGGAATATTTCAGTAGGGGAGGATATTCAATAAGAGGATATTTCGATAGAGGGAGTTTACAGTAGATGGGGATTACTTTAGAGGACTCTATTTCAATAGAAGGAGGTATTCTACTACAAGAGGATATTTCCAATAGATGAGGCTTTTCTTAGAGAAGAGACAATAGGAGGGGATATTCCAATAGATGAGGATAACTCCGGGAAGAAAAAGCTTAACAGTTGAAAATTCCAATAAAGGATGAGTCAAATAAATAAAACACGATGAAAATTTAATTTTATTTAATTTACTTCACTTAATATATTTTACATCATTACTTTACCAGTAAATACTTCTTGCCCTCTCAGGTTCGAATCCCCGTAGCCACTGTATATACTCATCACCAGAAAAGATTTTCCCATTTACCAATCAAATGTTACAACCCCAAACCAATTCATTCCTTTATCGTGTATTTTACAATATGACTCGTCTATATCGTCTCCCCTATTAATTACCAGTTAGAAGCAGCGGCGTCTTCGGCAGCAGGAGTAGCGCCAGAGTCAGCCCAGTCAACTTCTTCAGTTTCGCCAGTCCATTCGGGTTCGGCGGCTTCAGTTTCAGCAGCTTCAACTTCGTCACCCTTTTGGGCTTCTTCCAAAGCGTTTTGTTCAATTTCCTCAGGGTCTCTGTAGAAGTACAAATCGGGCATCACCGACCATTCGGTGGTTCTGTCAGGGATGATACCTCTAAGTCTCAACACTTCTCTGGCCAACAACCACCAGATCAAACCGATGGAGTGCTTACCCTTGTTGTTACAGGGGATGGCAACGTCGACGAATTCAGAAGGAGAGTCCATGTCAGTCAAAGCAATCACGGGGATGTTGACATAAGAAGATTCCTTAATGGCTTGAGCATCAGTTCTGGGGTCAGTGACAATGACCAATCTGGGTTCCTTGAAAGATCTGGTGATGTAGTTGGTGAAGTTACCGGGGGTGAATCTACCAGCAATGGGAGTGGCACCGGTGTGAGCGGCAAACTTCAACACGGCTCTTTGACCAAAGGTTCTAGAAGAACAGACAGCAACATCAGAAGAGTTGGGCACGGCAGCAATGATTCTGGCGGCAAGGACAATCTTTTCCCAGGTCTTACCAATGTTGATGACATTGACACCATCGGGTCTGGTCTTGTAGACGTAAGGTTCGTTGTGCACTTGCACGTTCTTGGAACCCAAGTGGACGTTGGCAGCCAAAAGGAGCTTGGCGTCTTCAGCAGTCAAGTTGAACGAGTCGGGGAGGGACATACTGTGTGGTGGTGGATTGGGCAAGAGTGAAAATTTTGGTAAGTGCGAAGTCGGGTAGTGCATGGAGCCGGGAGTGCGATACTAGGGTTTATACCCTGGAACACGTGACTTAAGGTTGGGTCTGAGGTTTGGTGGTTATGTTAAGAGAAAGGAGATGGTGGGGTTTAGAGGATGTGGTGGGTTTAATGTTTTGAGGGGAGGATGTTGTGGTGTTGATTTAATAGGGGTGTTAACACATTATGGTTGGGTTGATTGTGAGGAGATGACATTGATGATGGGGAGTGTCAGGTTTAGTGAACTAGTTGAATGATCAATCAATTTGGTTGTATTGGGAGATTGATGATGGTGGTGAGTATAGGCGAAAGTGTTGGGGGTTGTACTCGTAAAAGTTAGACCCTGCGTCGACCATTGATCTGTCTGAGCGGGTGAGGATGAGATGGGAGAGTGGAGGGTGGAAGGTGGAAGTAAAGGTGGAAAGATAAAGTTTGGGATGTGAAGTTTGGGTAGCGATGGACTATTTTGATAATCAACCAACTGTTTGTTTGGGCACCATCCAGCAAAAGTAGATCGTAATGAGTATCACTCTGTCAAAAAGCAGTCATGATCCCCACCTATCAATAAGTGCCTCTAGGCAACGGGAGCGATGGATAAAGAAGATTGACGTTAATCGACATTATATCGAAGTCACTCTGGATCGATGCCATTCGATGATTCGGTGAAACGTTCTTCATTCTGGTACAATCTTCTTCATTAAGATTTATGCGGCACCATCACTCCAAGACCCTTCCAGGGCCTTTCCTGAGCCACTCAGAATCCCCCCAGCTGCCTCTACGATCCCTCAAAACCCTCACATCATCAAACTCACCATTCCATTGGTTAATTTAATCCCCTTTCGGATCATGATCACCGATAGGCATATCTAAAGGACTAACCTCACATCAACGTATACACTAGCTAGTTCTAGACTGTCTAGTTCTAGACTGTTTAGCGAGACAAGTGCATCGGCTGGGACATTTTCTCCGACAATATTGGCAATACCTGTCTTGATCAGGTATATTGCATGCATGATGCATGTAAAACCTCGCATAAAACCGTTGGCAGACATAGAAAGGCCATCACTAGTGATTCAAATCCCCCCAAAAAAGGAAAAGTTGACCAAAATAACACGTAAAACACAACAACAATACCACTACCTCCCAACATATACGAATGACCAGTTTGGAATAATTTCATAACCGTTAGTCCCCCCCACCCTCTCCAAGAAAACCACCATGGCCTAGAAACAAACAGCGCCCAGAAACAAGCGCCACCTAAAAACTCAAGGGTCTAGATACAAAAAGCCTCCATTCCAACATCACAATCACTTCCACTTGCATCAGCTGTAGGTAATAAAGCCCCAATCAGAACACAGTAACCTTCGGTACAATGTCCAGGATCATGTGTGATCAATGTTATGCCGTCATGGCCCAGTTTCATCTGCAACTCCAGATGAGATAGTTCGGTTAGGCATATCTTTCTTAAATCATTCCTGGTCCTAACTGATCTAACATCGCTCAAACTACCCCAAAATGATTAAATCCAACTCCTCAACCATCATCGCCCCAAACCACAACTTTCAACGCCAACCTGGGGAATCTTTCGGAAAAAAGCTTATTTTTCATCACCACTCCGATTTTGTGGAGCAACGCATGCGGCACTCATTAAATCAAGAAACATTAACCACCACATTCCTCAGCGGTGCATGATGATGTGATTGTCTCAATGAAATGATTCAAGCACCCTCTCACCCAAAGTACGGCCCTAGCGACATGGTCATAATCTCCACTATGACTACCATAACGACTATGCTTACCATGTTCCTCATAACACTACTGCACCATCCTGCCAGAAGTACATTTAGGCCTCATAAGGTTACAAGTTCCCCTAACACCTCAATTTTGAAGCACTTCATATTTGAGCCGCAACAATAAAGTACAGTACCTCGTCGATCCGTCATCACCTCAGGCACGGTGGAATGATGACGACCAGCGGGTAAACCTTGGGGCCCCCAACCCAAACAAGCCTCAACGACATTTATTCACCACCACTCCTGCTCGTCATCACCAGGGAGTACTAGCATGATGTTGAAATGGCGGCAAAGTTGGGCCTGGTAACCTATTACTGTTTATACCGAGCGCCTAGTAAGATTGGTGCAAAAACATAACGTGTCCGCACCTAATCGGGAATAAATTCGCTGGGCGTTGCCTCCAGCCGCGCACTACCATGAGAGGTAATATCGATGGAGTGTAGAGGCAAGAGGTTATACAGAGCTTGTTCCCATAATGCCATTGCTACTGCTGATGCCATCACCTTGTAAAGCACCGTCACTGCCGAGAAACTGGCAGGGAAGGGGTATGTAAATGTCCATGCACGGGCCATGGATTTGGTGTGCACACAATTGGGTGGGAATACGCGCTCATTACATGACGAAAACCCCCTGCCCCCCTGCGGGATCGATGGGCGATGGGAGAGAAAAGATGAAGTTAACAGGAGGAGAATAACAACCACACCGCGAACAATTCCGGAGTTTGATCCCGTAGGTTGATCCTTTTCCCAATTTCGCTCCCACCACGCCATAATCTATTATTTCCCTTTGGGGTCAGGGCTGTTTCAATTATGCCGATTTGTCGAGAATGTCATCAACCGTTTCCTGTATATAAGCGAGGGGGCTGGAGGAGCTCCCGTGTCGGGTAAATAAAGGCTGCAACCGCCGGCCCTGGTTCCTTTTCTTTATCAAGCAACCAATCCAACTTCCGGTAAGTTATTGTCACCCTGACTCCAACCAGCCACGTTACGGTCGCATAGTACCATTCCGATCTAAATCAATCTAGCACTCGGTTACAACCTTGTTCTTGTTGTCGTGTGGTGTCTTGGAGTTTTGACCACCAACCACTAACAACTAGTCGTTCCTTTTACCTTTCATTTCCCATGAAGTTTGCTAATTGCGTGATTGCCTCTATGGCTGCTGCCTTGGTGGCGGCGATTCCCGTCAACGATGATGATGATGTGACTGGTGTCCAATTCCATGGTCACCACAAGCACAAGCGGGCCTATGTCACTGCCTTCCAATACGTGACGATTACCGTGGATGGTAATGGCAACCCTTTGAACCAAGCTGAATCGACTCAAGCTCCCTCGGAAGCTCCTTCGTCGGCTCCTGCTCCCTCTTCTCAGCCTCAAGCGTCTTCGGCTTCTTCTGGCGATGACTCGTTGGCTGGGGTGCAAAAGGCCATCGTTGGTGACGCGTCGGCTCCTTCAATTGCGGTAGCTTCAAGAATTGACCGTGCTTCCACCGTTGCTTCTTCTGCTCCTACCTCCTCGTCTTCGTCTTCGTCTTCGTCGTCTTCGTCTTCGTCTTCGTCGTCTTCGTCCAACTCCAACGGTGGTATCAATGGTGATCTCCTGCCTTACTCTAACCCTACCGAAGAGTTTGAAGATGGTGTTCACGACTGTAGTTCATTCCCTGCTGGCCAAGGTGTTATTGCCTTGGACAACTTAGGCCTTGGTGGCTGGTCGGGGATGTACAATGCTGACTCGGGCAAGGTGTTTGATGAAAAGACCGGTGGTTCGTGTAAGGATGGCTTTTACTGCTCTTATGCTTGTCAACCCGGTATGTCTAAGACTCAATGGCCCTCTAACCAACCTGGCAGTGGGGTTTCGGTGGGTGGTCTCCAATGTAAGAACGGTAAGTTGTACAAGACCAACTCGAGATCGAAGTACCTTTGTGAATGGGGGATTGACCACGCCGTAGTGGTGTCGGAATTATCTAAGGATGTCGCTATTTGCAGAACTGATTACCCTGGTACCGAAAACATGGTTATCCCTACCGTCGTCACTGCCGGTGGTAAAAACTACTTGACCACTGTTGACCAAAGCTCTTACTACCAATGGCAAGGTAAGCCCACTTCGGCTCAGTACTACGTTAACAACGCTGGTGTCTCCTACCAAGACGGGTGTATCTGGTCGGATGCTGGTTCTGGTGTCGGTAACTGGGCTCCTCTTAACTTTGGTGCCGGTTTCGCCGATGGTGTCGCTTACTTGTCGTTGATCCCTAACCCCAACAACAGGGACGCTTTGAACTATAACGTCAAGATTGTCGCCGAAGATGGTGCTGTTGTTTCGGGTCAATGTAAGTATGAAAACGGTAAGTACAATGGCGATGGTACTGATGGGTGCACTGTCGGTGTCACTCTGGGCCGGGCCAAGTTTGTCCTTTACAACTAGAGTTGTTGAGGATTTTATTTTTTTTTTTTTAGAAAATAGGTGGGAATACAGGTTAAGTGTGATTATTCTAATTATAAATTTTGTTTGTTGCAATGTGGTGAAAGTTTAATTATGCCAGTATGAGCCCTAGTCTTGGCATTATATCATAGTACACTTGCGCTCAGCCTACCTTGTAACCTCCATGCGCCTTTAACCCTGAATAACAACCAAGTTTGCAATTTAGCCAGGTAACTATTAAACAACTTAACCATAAACTGTAAGGTAATACAACATGATTTTATGGATAATCATTACCATTTTATTGGTGGTCATCTACCAAAAAGCTAAGTACCATCAACGTCGAGCCAAGTTTAGTGGGGCCAAAGATCTTCTGGTGGTCCATAGTGATGGGATGTTTGGTATTTCATTGGTGAAGAAGTTAAATGAAAAGGCTCAACAAGGACGGTATCTTGAATACGGTGAAGAATTGATCAATCAATACCCTGGACGTCAAACCATTGGTCTTGTTCTTATGGGTAGTGAAGTGGTGATTACCAAAGATCCCGCCAATATCAAAGCAATTTTGGCCACTCAATTTAATGATTATTGTCTTGGCCAAAGATATTATCAATTTGCTCCCTTATTAGGTAAGGGAGTATTTACATTAGATGGAGAAGGATGGAAACATTCGCGAGCAATGCTTCGTCCTCAATTCATGAGAGATCAAGTGGCGGAATTATCAATTTTTGAACGTCACATTGGTCAATTGATTAATATTTTAAAATCAAAACTGGGACAAGTGGTCAATCTTCAACCATTATTTTATGGTCTCTCAATGGATACGGCCACGGAGTTTCTCTTTGGTGAATCGATCGATAGTTTAAGCAAACCCAAGTCACCATTTGTTGATGCATTTTCTTATGTTCAAGAAGTCATTTGTCAACGATTAATTCTTCAAGATTTTTATTGGCTTCGCGATTCATTTAAATTTCGCAGCCAATGTCGAGTACTTCATAAGTTGGTGGATGAGTATGTCCATAGGGCGCTTACTATATCAGTTGATGAAAAAGATAAGCGGTACACTTTTTTAACTGAATTGGTTAAAGAAACCCAGGACCCTAAAGTTCTTCGGGATCAAGCGTTAAATGTATTATTGGCGGGTCGGGACACCACGGCATCATCACTTGGATTTATCTTTTATGAACTTGGGAGAAACCCCGCCGTATTCACTCGACTTTCACAAGAAATTCGTTCGGAAACAGAATTTCTGTTTGAAACATTAAAACAAAATGCTTACCTTCAAGCGGTGATCAAAGAAACGTTACGTCTATATCCTATTGTCCCTGAAAATTATCGGTTTGCTGCCAAGGATACTACTCTTCCTCGTGGGGGTGGTGATGATGGTGCTCAACCATTATTTGTCCCTAAGGGGACGAATGTTACTTATAACGTTTACTTTATGCAACGAGACCCTGCCATTTGGGGGGAAGATGCCAATGTATTCCGTCCTGAACGGTGGTTACTGGATCATCCGCTGGGGTGGAATTATTTACCATTTAATGGCGGGCCTCGAGTATGTTTGGGTCAACAATTTGCCATGACTGAAATAGCATTGGCAGTGAGTAGAATTATTGAAGCTTTCCCTGAAGGCTTTACTATGGCTACTGAATCAGAGTACCCACCATTAAAGCTTATGCATTTGACGATGCTTTTGAAGGATGGGTGCTCGGTGGTGGTTCCATGAATTGAATTAAGCTAGCTAACCTAACATATTACTCAATCCGTCTTTAAGAGAATCATAGTTTTTTGACCATTGCAATGGAATCACTCGTTGAATCCATGCCTCCTTATAATCCTTAATATCAACAAACAGACGAACCACCGGCGATCCATCGACATTTTGTTGAAAGATAGAAATATTATGAATATCCAGTGCATCCTCAATCACCACTACATGAATTCTGGTGAAAAAGATATCTCCAGGGCGAGGATCATCATTCTTATTTTTAAGTTGTCCGTCAACAACATCACAAATAGGCAAGCCGTAGTTAAAACAACATCCATCACGGAGCTCCAGTTTCATCAGACGAATCATCCCCACGGGGAGTTCTTCACAAATACCACCACCAACTTTTTGACCAAGATGATCCTCACAAAACTTCAACATTTGCTTACTATACTTTTCAGGAATAGCCTTGAGGGAGTTGGGATTATCAAGATATTTTTGAAGGAAATCAGAATAATAAAATGACGCCCCAGCTTGGGCATCATTGGGATTGGATGCATTCCATTGACATAAATCAACCGCAGCAGCCGTACCATTATCGGCGATGATCACCTTGGCAGTATTATCGCCCCAGCTATAACGTCTGAACCAATCAGGTTGGACTGAATCGGGGAACTTGCCGTCGCTGTTGAGGTACCATTTGGAATCAAGTTGGAAATCTTGATGTTGGATATCGGAAACCTTTTTGTGAACAGTGAACGAGGTGGCCATCACGACCGGAACCACAAATAAAAGGGGAGAAACCATTGCTGATAATAAAGGAAAGACTAGCAATATCTACATCAACATGGCACCCCATGATTATTTATATCGAGTCGATGTTTAAGGTTGCAACATTCTATGCCGATGGGCATGTGTCGCCTGCACTCATTAAGAATTCCGATTCGACGCGTCAGGGGTGCTTGTCATCACCGCGATGGCCACTAACAGCAAAATGCCCCTTTCAAACACACTAATGATATCAATATTAGGTTTGGCTTCTCGCCTCAACCTCCTTTTACCGGCATAATTTGAGTTTCGCGTACTAAGCTAAATTCTAGCCCCAACAAGGCCCCCCCGTCAATCTAACCCCTAATGGTTTCATACCATCTATATGTATTACCCAGCGATTTGATACTATCGCCAACTTTAACTCCGGCTGCACCATTGTCTCCAGGGCAGTCCATCACGTCTTATTTCACTCCAGGCACCATGCATCCTCCTTTGGGGAAAATGGGTAACTATTGACGTCTTTGCTAAATCTGGGTTGGACAAACAATCTCGGTTGGCACTCTACAACCCACCACCGATGCGACACCCTCACTAGCTGAGTTTTTGGCTAGGGTGAGGCTGGCGCGGCTAATCACGGTTGGCGGCGGTGATGGTAGTAGTGTGAGGGACGCTATTGTTTTTTCGGGCCCGCCTTGGAAGTTATTAGCAATTATTTGTAACTAAGGCCGCCGCAATGATAACGGGCGCCCCTAAGGGTGTCCTTCGAGGCGCTTTTAAATGAGATTGTGGGGTGGGACCTGTTGATAGACTATTCTCAATCACCAACCCATTATAGTGCCCCCTTCTCTCCTCAATTGTCTCCAACTATTAGGGCGGCTATATGTGAGGTCTAGCAGCTGTTTTTAGCCCCGTTATAAACTTCCCACAACTGAGAAATGTATACGGTAGCGCTGTGGTGTCCAAAAATTAATGTTCGCAAGCAACTAGTGAGGATTATTAACAAGTCCGTGAACTAGCCATGAGTGACAAACCGGCCACGGTGCTGCTGCCGGCACCCATACCTATCCTGTCGCTGGCTCTGATGTCGTCGGACATCCAGGCCCGGCTTCTTGCCTTTCAGAAGCTGCGCAATGTTGAGCTGCCCCCCGTGGGCCAGTTATCCCGACTGCTGTCCGCCAAGCTGACCCGACGCAGCCTGGGCATCTTTGGTGATGATGGTCCCCCGACTCCTGATGGCGCCAAAATGTCTACTCCCGATATGGTGCTTCCCCTGGGGGGGGATGGTCTTTCCAAGAAACCGCTGTTGTCGCAGCGGCGAGGGATGAAGTTAGATATGGGAGATCTTGCCGCCACTCCCCCCATTTGTACTCAGTCGCCCAAAGAGTCTACTCCCAAACGTCAGTTTCTGCTTAAACTCCCAGTGCTGCCCCCTCCGGCCAATATCGGTAGCCCCGTGGCGCCAGCGCCGCTGTTATTTGATCTGTACAAAAAGTATATTGACATTCAACTGGGAGAACTTCGGTTTGCCGGTAAGGCCCTGCTTCATTCCAAGGGGGTTGATTTTTCTCTGGGCCATTCCTTTCGCATCTCCCTCGACCAGCTTGAATATATTGGCGAATTGGGTCGAGGAAATTATGGCTGTGTGAGTAAAGTGTTACATAAACCCACCGGGGTGACTATGGCAATGAAAGAAGTGAGGCTAGAGCTTGATGAAACCAAATTCACTCAGATCTTGATGGAACTAGATATCTTGCACCGGTGCAACTCGCCCTATATCGTCGATTTCTATGGGGCTTTTTTTGTCGAAGGGGCAGTATACATGTGCATGGAGTATATGGATGGGGGGCTGTTGGATAAAATCTTTGGCCACTCCTATGGCGTCAGTGATGAGCTGCTGTTGGCGTACATTTCCCTGTGTGTGATTAGCGGCTTGAAGGAATTAAAGGATACCCATAATATTATACATCGAGACGTCAAGCCGACAAACATATTGGTCAATACTCAGGGCAAGGTCAAACTCTGTGATTTTGGTGTTCTGGGCAATTTGGTGGCGCTGTTGGCCAAGACCAACATTGGTTGCCAATCTTATATGGCACCCGAACGGATATACACTGGCAATAGCATTCAGGATACCACCTACTCTGTCCAGCTGGATGTTTGGTCGCTTGGGATTACTTTGGTGGAGATTTCCTGTGGTAATTATCCCTTTCCCCCCGAAACTTATGGCAATATCTTTTCTCAACTCTCGGCGATTGTCGATGGAGAACCTCCCAAATTGGATTCGAAAAAGTTTTCAGTTCCGGCCCGACAGTTTGTTCTGCTGTGTCTTCAAAAAAATCCCGAAAAGCGCCCGCTGTACTCGGAGTTATTGCAACAGCAATGGTTGCACCGGGATCATGATGGCTGTGAACAAGCTCTTGCGCAGGAAGTGAAGCAACGCATCGCAACCATTGGTGAAGGGGTGAAGCAGAAACCAATTCCGGGGCCCCAAGTGTCCCTGGCAATTAGCAAGCCGTTTCAACCCCAACCAGGTCGGAGGCGTCCCCCTCCCCCACTTCAGAATCGAGGATTTAGGTAACGAGGATATCATAGATGTATGCATATAGACAACAACGACAAATGATTAATGAGGGGGTTAGCCAGAGGGGACTAGTGGGGACCAGTAACAACCATGGAGGGGTCCATAGCACAATGGACCCCCACCACTTTACATGTGTATGTGCCCTGAGTACTCAAAATGTGCCCTGTCCACTTCTGCCAAACTATTAACCTTTCCTCGGTTCGGAAGGTTAAATCGGGATAATGTAACCGCATATCATCGTATTTAAACACAATTAAGGGGAGTTGAAGTAATGACCACCACCATATGGCGCCAGTCGCCCATACTACATAATTCAATCACCCTATTTAGCTATAGTAAGGTACTAGCGACACCGTATCCGCACTTTAACGTATGCCATTCATACCAGTTATGCAAGAGTGGGTTGATGCCATTGTGAATTATCACTACTCAATTGAGGTTGCAACAACCAAACCGACTTTGTAAACCGTAGATCAATTGTGTGTAGGATATTCTTAGGCCATGGCGTGATTTTTGCCAAGTCCATTGTGTCGATGATTATTCGGAAATACCTAAACACCCCTAGCAATCGTTTCACATCTATTTATACTCAAACGGTCAAGCTATTCAAGATGGATTCGTCTAATCATTATCTATAAGGTTAAGCAAAGTCATTACACATTAACATCAAACAAAGTTGTCCACATTTAGCCCCATCATCTTTGCCTTAGCAATCAACTGTTGATTTTCATATTTGATCCGTTCATTTTTAAGCTCGAGAAACTTAATGTATTCCACCAGTTTGGCAAGAATGGTGCCCTTGTTGAGTTTGCGCGCTGGTTCGAGTCCCTCTAAATCTTCTTCTGGTGCCATGACATCAAGATCAATGGCATCATCATCGGAATCAAAATCATCCTCATCGTCCTTGGTTGATTCTCGCCGACTCTTAGAAGCAGCCGCTTTTTTCGCCTTGCGTCGAGCACATAATCGCAATGCTGGCACCAGCATTTGCAATGCGGTAAACTTTTCATTAATCTTATTTCTGTAGCGCTGCTCAATGATATTGTGAGCCAGTTTGACCCGAGGTCGGGGCAGGTCCGATGAAACTTGCGGCAGCGCCAGCGGGTCGGAAAGTGGCAGTTTAGGTGGTAACGGCGCCAAAGCCGGCGCCAGGGTCAGGGCGGCGCCGGCGCCAATTTCTCCCGGAAATTCATGGTTATAGTTGACATAGGGTTGAGGATGGTTATCCATAGTGGGCATTAACCCGAAATCGAAATCAACGGGGAATCCTTGGGGTTGAGATCCCGGTATCTGTTTCATCAAGTATTGCGGAGGGGGCAATTGATTAGGTCCCGACGGTGGTCCTGGATTAATATTAGCCAGATGGGGCAGCACCGGAGTCTCCAAAGGTACCGGCTGGCCCTGCTTATCAAACAACGACGTCAAGAACGCATTGTAGTCATTTAATTTGAACGACATTTCCCACCAGAGTCGAAACCCTTTCCCGCCAATGACGGGTGCTTGATTTATATATCTCACCTCAAAGATTTCATCGCCCGGCACATAGCTGCTCGTAGTGCTTGAAGCCTGCATCCAAAATCGTTCCCAGCTGCATCTGAAAAGAAATATAAAATCAGGTCACTTCATCCCACCTCTGTATGAGCGTTGGCACTCGCCCCAGCAATATTGGGCCACCCATGCCCAAAAAGTATGATAGATCGTATGATTTGTGCTGCACGTCTTTTTTACGCGCGGGTTTTAGGAGGAAATCCGAACCTTGTGTCGAGGTCAATGCCATGCCATTGATGAATTACCAATTGGATAGTAGGTTGGGATAATGGAGGCTGGTGGCGTGAGTGGTCTAAAGGAGTAAGTGGTGGAATTTTTTGAGACTGCTAGGGTTCTCCAATGGGATCAGTTCCATTAACCATCCCTTATCCCTTACCCTGTCGTCCATCAGCCCGGTACGAACCATCTCGGGAAAACAATGGCTTGGGTCAGGCATAGACTGAGACTATCGCAATTAAGGCCAATTATTCCCCTTGGCCTTGTTTGCACCAATCCTCACCCCTTACCTTGTCGACGTGAGCGCCGTGCGGCGGGTAAACATCTATGCATCAAAATTGTCATCTGACTATATGCACCCCCAGCTTCACCTCATCGGGTAATCGCATATCAGCTTGAAAGACAACCAAACCCAGGAATGCTGGATCTTCATCGGTTATGTACGTTTGAAACGCGTCCTATTACTTCCGAGTATACCCAGTTGCTTAGATCTTATCTTGAACAGGGGATTCCTGCCACTTATACCGTGGAACAAGCCACAGCGTTTGCCAATGATGAAGAGGAACCAGAATCATCAGCCACCACTACTCCCCTCCATTTGATTTGTACCAATTTGCCCGAAGATGTTAACTCCGATGAATTGGTGGTGGTTCAGCTGATGGTGGAGACGTTAATGGAATATGGGGCCGGATGGAATCATGCTGATGGTGATAATCGGACTCCAGGGTGTATTTTGGTTCACCGGGGGTTATCGAAGCTTCCAGTGTACCAACAGATTGTTCAGGCTGGGGTTCGGGCAGAATTGTTGTTGAGAAAGGTACTGGAGTTTGATATGGAGGTACTTGATGATGAAGAAGTGGCGGCTATTGAAGCTCAACAGGAGAATCAAGGACAACAGGAGAATCAAGGACAACAGGAACAGCAGATGGATCAAAAACAACCCACTCAAGTTACCACTCCTGAAATTGACGATGCTCCTGATGCCCCATCGCTAAACCAATCTTCATATCTCAATACCAAACTAGAATATACCAATGATGCCCTCGTCACTGCCGATCGCAAAGATGGAGTAATGATGGCTTGGGAAACCCTGCTCATGAAGCTTGGTCGTGATGCTCTCTTTTCCCAAGCAGAAAAAGAAGCAACCGTACTCAATATTGGCTTTGGTATGGGCATCATCGACTCGTTCATCCAAGAAAACCGCCCCGCCAAGCATTATATCTGTGAAGCTCACCCCGATGTCCTTAACAAAATGAAAACTGATGGCTGGTTTGACAAGGCCAACGTGGTGGTGCTTGAAGGTAGATGGCAGGATAACTTGGATGCATTATTACTGGAGGGAGTGTTCTTTGATGGTATTTATTATGATACCTTTTCTGAGCATTATTCCGATATGCTCGAGTTGTATGACTATGTGGTGGGTCTCTTGAAGCCCCGAGGGGTCTTTTCCTTTTTCAATGGGCTTGGTGCAGATCGGCAAGTGGTATATGATGTTTACCGGGAATTGGTCGATCTCGACTTGGCCAATTATGGCCTCAAATGCAAATTCACCGAGGTGGCGGTGCCTGAATCCCAACTCAAGACTCAAGGTGGTGATCATAGTGTGTGGGATGACGTTAAACGGCTGTACTGGTCATGTCCCACTTATTACCATCCCACTGCCTCCTTTGCCGCATATGAAGACGATGAATAATAATAATAACAATAATAGACTAGGCCTTTTCTTCACTGATATTGCACCCCAATCCTGTAAACGTTTCTGTGAGAACCCGAGAAAAGACGTTATCCAAACGCCACCCACCAGCGAGATATTGCTTATTTTTCGCCAAGTCGGCGGCATACGGGTCATAGTAGCCATCTCCCAGTGATGCCGATAATAATTTGTATGCTTGATGGGGATCACGATCGCCACAAAATGGAGTAAATGGTACCTTGACTTCGGGAGTTTTCTCCACCAATGGATTATTTTCATTGAAATTGTCGTCCAATTTTTGATTAATTTGTTCCAATTCCCGCTTTCTCATCTCGGTACGGTGTAAATTGGCCTGGTGTTGTTGCTTTAACAATTCTTCGGAAGTTGTCAGGGAATGAGAAAGCTTATCCAAAAGCTCTTGTTGTTGGTTTCGTTTAAACTCAAGGTCCTCAAATTCCATTTGTCTTTGAATCCGTAACTTTTCTTGCTTGAGCCGTTCCACACTCTCTTGGAATTTAAGCACATCGGCACTCTTTTTCAGTTCCCTCATCGATTTCTCAAGAATCATGATCTTATTCTCTTGTTCATACTTGGAAAGATTAGCTTCGGTATCTTCGACATCAATATCATGTGTCAAGTTAAAGATGATATCTTCCACCTGGGTCAAGTATCCATCATACTCTTGGGGAGTGGCAAAGTCTTCCTCAGTAGAATTGTAAATTGCACACACCCGTTTACGGATATCAATTTCTCGTTCGACATTAAGATCTTCAAATACTTGCTTCTTAAACTTATTCTTTCTCAAGATCTTGCCACACCCGGGGTAGGGACAAGCTGATGGACCAAGGGAAAAGATCCGGTCAACACACGATTCACAAATCTTGTGATAGCATTCCGGGTTAATGAGAAACGTCATGTTGGGGGAAAGATACCGATCAGTTCTACAGATAGGACACATGTCCTTACTGCGGTCATCATCGATCATGGTGGTTTGTGAATAGATGGTTCAATGGTCGCGCTAGTATCCCAGCATATAATGGGTAGTCAGAGAATGGCCACCACTCTAAGATGTGAGTGAGGCTTTGAGAGTTGTAGAACAAAATTCGATTAATTAGGTTATCGACGTCAATTTATACTTATTGGGTGACAAATGCAATTGAGGTTCACGTGATCCTCCTCACTTCTGATTACTCATCACAAACCAAGGGGTAACCCCTTAGCTATTGTTTTCATATACCTATTATACCTAGCCAATGTACCTATCTCTTCCCCTTAACAATCGGTTGTAATTCCTTTGTGACCCAAATGGGACACAAGTGATCACAACCGACCACATTCTCGTCAATCACCACTATCGCGCATATCATCGTTACCATCGTCTACATCACCCAAGGCTACACCACCTAGCAATGATTTTCGACCTCCCCTGTCTTCGGAATCAGTACGCTTCGGTGGTGACGCCCATTGTCATCCTCTTACTTCTTGGCTACTGTGATTTCGCCGTGGGGTGGGCGTTGGGACACCAAGAGATCTGGAAATGGCACTCCCATGGCATCGCCATCACACTCTGGACATTATTGGCGGTGTGCCAGGTGATTGTATTCATCTACTGGGGTTTGGTCCTTTGGGTAGGCCCCGGCAAACTGCCCAAGTTTGCTCTCTTTGATATCTATTTGCTGGGAGACCCCGACCTTTGTCCCATGCCGTCAATGTTTGCTTGTGACGAGCAAGGGTATCCATTTTATGAAACTTCAGTAAATTCATTGGTGGTAGCCCGGTCGTTCTTTTCCAAGCACGTCCAGTACCAGGTGCTCAAATATGACCATTTCTGCGTGTGGATTGGTGGGGTGGTGGGTGAGGCTAATTACCTTTACTTTTTAAAGTTTATGCAGTGGTTTTGGCTTCATTTTGTGTTGATCTTGGTGATGACGATCCGATATACTGCCTCTAGTGCCCACCACGGATTTAATTGGAACTTTGTTATCATTTACATTGGTCTGGCGTTTTGGGTAATCATGCTAACCGCCATGCTTGGTGTCCATTTTCGCTACGTCCTCATCGATATGACCACCTTGGACGAACTCACTCTCAAGCAAAAGCAGCGGTGGGACCGAAGAGGCAAGGGGCGCCAGGAGCTGGGCATTCGCCATGTCAATATGGATTGTGATGCCGGTAGAGTGGTAGTAGAGTATCAGTGCAGTGATTCTGTTTATCTGATGGGGTGGAAACAAAATATCATCCATCTTGTGTTTAATGGTAACCGCAACCATGGCTATCGCGGCAACTATTCCACCAAACAATTACTCCTAGCATTAATGGTAATGGCGATCCCATTAGTAGATATCCCCATCGTCACCAAAACCCGTCGCAGGCGACCAGACGAGGAATCAATTGACAAATTGGGATTTTATCAGGAATACTCTCCTGCTTATTCCCCAGAGTTTAAACAAAAGTGTCTTGAAAAAGTTAAACAGGGGAAATTTACCATTCCCAGTTTTTTAAAGCCGCAGGATCCGGCTGGTGATGGACACCAGGAGTAAACCAATCGACCTTACGACATAATTCACTTTTTTTAATCGCCTTCGTTTAATTCCATACAATTGTTCCCGCCATTCTCAGTCTGAAGTGCGAACCTTGGGGATTTTCATACCTCCACCATTTCCTTCTTTGCTTAAAAATCATCGTAATTGACCTCGTCTAACTTTTCTTTTCTATAAGAACGAGACGATCGCTATCAAAATTCCAATACTGTACCCGTGCGCCCATCCCTTTACTCACAAACTAGCAGCCACTATCTAATGCACTTCCAAAAGACGGTTCCTGGCAACCACCAGAAGGTGTTGGGGGTCCCCCTGGTTATTCTGCAACAGAGGCCGGACCTGTTGCTGAATGTGCCTCCAGCGATGTATTCCAGGGCCACTGGCGATATCATTATCCACCATCAAATTGCCGAACTCCTCGAAGTCCCCAATATCATTCTGGAGCGTCAGCTTGACATGTTAGAGGACGTGCCTCAACTGATTATCAACACCTATATTGTTCACGAGGCAACCTCGATAAACGGGATTGTTGTGGCTCCCAGCGAAGTTGACGATAATATCGACTACTCTGCAACCATTGCCGCACATAGCCACGAATTTTACCGAGTCTTACTGGAGTATGTCAATACCGATCCAACCTACAGTTTGGATCAGAGGCAAATTCGACATCTCTCAGCTGTGGCCTTTCACTACCTTCGCTTTGTTTGTCTTGATCATTGTAAACGGTTTTTTGTGCTGGTGGCGCCAGATACTGTCTCCGAGTGGGAATCACTGTTAATGCTCCTGGCCGCTATCACATTTTTTAGAGAGACAATAATGGTGCCGGAACCAACTGCTAATGACACGGTTCTGGCCCTTACCATGACCTGGGAAGTCTACCGCCACAAGAGAGAAAGGTTGAAAATTGTTGAATATCATTTTAATGATGATCCGAAGCAAAAGTTTACCCAGCTACTTCCCCAAACTGTGAAGGCGTTGGAGAGTATTTTTAAACAACATTTACCCGACCCGCATACCAATTTAAAAGTGATTGATTGTTGGCAAAGCTGCGTTCATGATTTTGAAGAACCCGCCCCTCCCGTTTATGCCATTGTAACCATCAATCCTGATCATGAATTTACTCCCGTTTCCAATGCCGGGAGGCTTCAGTTAAGAGCAGAAAAGAATTGTGCTTATGCATCTCAATGGTGGCAGCAGGAAAAAGCGAAGCGAAAGCAGTTTCTTTGTATTGATTGACCTATCAACAATCAATCCGCCGCCAGTACCTGAGCTGATTGCCCTACTTCTATGTCTTTCTAGCTGATATTACTTCTTTTGTCAACCGCTTTTTTGCTGCTAATGGCATGGATATCTTGTCCGATTTACTGATGCCCCCGGTCACTCGTTCAAATCTCGTGCAAGTCTTGTACCGAGCATTGTTGATTTTGACGATCACTGTCCATGGTCTTGACCATATATTACCTTTTGCCTACTTGTGTAAAACAAAATATGACTCTCATATTAACCTTCTTTACCCTGAACAAGGTTTTTTAAGGATTTTGTAATTCTTACCCAACAGTTTGTGTCCATCACACAATTACTGGTAGTTAGTTGCTCCATCGAAGGATAGGTCAAACTTAACGGAAACTTGTTGGATCACCGAACTAACCCATTCCGCTTTCCCCCACCATAAGACTGTTGTCCAACTTGTCACCAACCAATCAACTCCTCTTGGAGTTTCTTCGTGAATCCCACCTTGCCCTGGGCCACGTTGGTTTCTGAAAAAGCCTACATGACACACAATTCCTACTAGGATCATTCATCAATCAATACATTTTACTATTAGCGATGACAAATCGCTAGAGAATCTGTGGCTGCCGATAGTCGCTCCTATACTGCTATAGATGACCACCAGTAGTAACCAAGAATCGCTGATCAATCTAAATTAGCTTCCGGGACTTCCTCTATCATTGCGATAAGGCAAGTCACCAACAACCTTCTACACCTGATGAGTTAAAAGAGCGGATTTCCCGTAAAATCTACTGAAATAGATGAGAAATGAAGTCTATCTACCACCTACTCAAGATCACTTTTCAGAAATTCGCCGGTCTAGTATAGTGGTTAGTACGGTTCGTTGTGGTGCTCCTAGCTACAGCCCCGAACAAACCCAGGTTCGATTCCTGGGGCCGGCATATCTTTTTGTTTTTGCTGCTTTTGCTTTTCCTTCCTTTGCATTTTGTCAACAATGTTGCTTTCACCTCATCGCGTCAATGCCGGTAATTTTGTCGTAATTTTAGCGCTTTAGTGCAAGTGAGCATTTTTGATGAGAATGCTGATGAGAATTTACAGAAATAGTATACTACAGAGGTTGAAGTTCTTGGAATGGGATTTAAAAATAGAGCGTGTAGACAATAGCCAAGCAGAAATAATCGGAGAAAATAAAAAAGTGATTCCGCCCGGGCTCGATCCGGGGACCTTATCCGTGTTAAGGATACGCCATAACCAACTAGACTACGGAACCTTTTCTTGAGTTTGGATTTTTCCTGTGTTTTATTTTCAATTATTTTAAAAATTATTACAGATCTAAAGATTGATTAAACGACTTTTCATTGCTTTTCCAGTTTTTCAAAAATTACTGATTCACCATTTTCGCCATTTAAATCTTCTACCAAAACATTTCAACACACTAATTATATCGGAGAGCCAAATTCAGTACAAAGTTGCAATTTATCCCAAGGAACACATTCATCGCATACTCCTCTCACAAAACACTTTGTTGTTTTTAACCCAATCATCATTTTGTTACATCACAAAACCACCACTGATTTTACCCCTAATATCTCATCTACTTGGACTTGCTAATTCACATGTTCGATCTCCATGTCCATCAAACACCAATACCACTAAAAAGTAAAATTAATACACTACACCATCCAATAATCTCCCTCACGTATCATATATGAAACCCCATATTAAAACCCTAAAATACTTACTGTCCAATCTCACCCGTTACTATTCTCGCTAACTTTCGGAATGGACGTACTAGAAGTCTTGTGCGAACACCTCACTACTAACGGTACCAATTCTCAGCAACTAGCCATGAAACTCTTGTATCAACAAGAGCCACGTGCGCTTGCTCTACACGGGGACACACATAGTTTGATTGTCAGAGAAATTGATAATGGTGGAGATAGCCTGCCAGTAGTTATCGTGGACTTGACTCCCAATTCCCAAGTGACCAAAGAGTTGGGGTGGAAACCGTTATTTCGTCGGGAGATCCATGGATGCTTGGGTCTTATTCAAATTGAAGGATATACGTTCATGGCAGTGGTAACCGGAGCGGTGGCGGGTGTAGCGCTGCCGTTACCCTATGAATCAGTCGATCGGATTTATCTGGTTGATTTCGCATGCTTATCGCTGGCAAAATGGGACAACTGGGACTTATATACTTCTGGAAGCAGCGGAGGAGTACTGGTTACGGGTGATTCAGGGGTATTAGAACATCCATGTTCGGAGATGCAAAAATTATGGAGTAACGGGCTGTTTTATTTCAGTAACGATTTTGATCTTACCCTGTCGGTGCAATCAAGAGGAATTGATAAATCAAAGCTTCATCTGACCAAAAATGACCACCCGGGACCCTCGTTAGGAGCGGCGTCGACGTTTGTTTCCGATTTCATGTGGAATCATTTCATGATGAAAGAATTGATAAAGTTCCGGGCCAATTTGGATGAAGAAAGCCAGACCATTTTGAATGAAAATCGGTTACTCACCCTGGCCATCCGTGGGTTCGCTAAAACCACTAACTCCACCGGAGTTACCATGACGGTGATTTCAAAGCAACTGTGGCGGAGAGCCGGCACCAGATTTAATGCTCGGGGGATTGATGATGCTGGTAATGTGGCCAATTTTGTTGAAACAGAATACATTATGCTACTGGATCAATCAATCTATTCCTATACTCAAGTTCGAGGGTCAGTACCGGCATTCTGGGAACAAGATACCACCTTGATCAATCCCAAAATTACCGTGCACCGATCGATTGAAGCCAGTCAGGGAGCATTTGATGAACACTTTGAACGACTTATCGAAGCTTATGGTATCGTTCATATTGTCAATTTATTATCATTCACCAAACTGGCTGAGGTTCAAGTTCTGGACCGGTACCGCAAACTTTTGCGTCTGTGTAAGATTCGGGATGAAATTGAATACACAGAATGGGATTTTCATGCTGAAACCAAACAACAGGGGTTTGCTGCTGCCACGAGAATCTTACCTTTATTAAAGGAGCTGATGAAACAATTTGGCTGGTTTGAATGGGATGTTAATCTGGGCAAAACCATCACGAAACAAGATGGGATTTTCCGGACCAATTGCTTGGATTGCTTGGACAGAACCAACTTGATTCAACAAGTCATTTCATTTGCGGTAATGGATAGATTCTTACGGGAAATATCATCCCGCAATCTGGCAGCATCTCTTCAACAACGTCATAATAACATTTGGGCCGATAATGGTGATGCCATTTCTCAAATCTATACCGGGACCAATGCGTTAAAGCTGTCCTTCACTCGTCTGGGTAAGATGAATTTTGCTGGTGCTCTCTCTGATGTAACTAAACTGGTTCTGAGAATGTACCAAAACACTTTTGTTGATGGTAAACGTCAACAAACTATGGATATGATGCTTGGAGTTGATCGGAGCTCGAAAAAGGTGAAAATCTATGATCCTTGTTCGGAATTTGTTTCCACCAAGCTTAAAGAAGATCTGGGCAAATTCACCAGTTACCAAAACATTTCCATTTGGACAGGGACATTTAATCTTAATGGTAAGGATCCAGAAATTTGTGATTTGAGAGGATGGTTAATGCCTCCAGAACAGGGCAAACCCGCCGACATCTATGCAATTGGGTTACAAGAAATTATCGAACTTAATGCAGGAGCAGTATTTACTGCGGATGGTCTGAAAGCAAATAGATGGGCTCGAATCATTGGTGATCAATTGGGATCCAACTACTTATTGTTGCGGACTGAACTGATTGCCCTGATGTGTATCTTTTTGTTTGTGAAACAATCTCAAGTTTCCAATGTCACCCAAGTGTTTGGAGGATCAAAAAAAACGGGGATGGGGGGGATGACTGCCAATAAGGGGGCATGTGCTGTTCGGTTCAAGTTTGGTGCCACCAGTTTTGCGTTGTTAACGTCTCATTTGGCAGCAGGCACCACTGCCACTTTGGAAAGATATAATGATTATTCCACCATCTTGAATGGGCTTCAATTTACAAGAAATTATCTCTTGAGTGATCATGACCATGTCATTTGGTTTGGTGATCTTAATTATCGAATTGATCTCCCAAATGTTGAATGCAGATCATTGATCGATGTGGGTGCTTGGGATGATTTATTACAAGCGGATCAGCTCCAAGTGGAAAGAGCCAACAAGGGAGCATTTGCTGGGTTTTCTGAAGGAAAGATTTGTTTCTATCCCACCTACAAGTTTGATAAAGGTACCAATGTTTATGATACTTCAGAAAAGCAACGGGTACCCCTGTGGACGGACCGGGTATTATGGATTTCCCCAAAAAAGTTTGGCAAACGGGCTGACCTTAAACAAACATATTACAATTCAGTAATGGCGATAATGATTAGTGATCATAAACCAGTGTATTCAGGGTTTGATGTGAGATGTGAGTTCGTCAATGACCAAGTCAAGCTGAAATTACGTAAACAGTATACTCTGGAATGGAAAAAGTCTCATGGACCCATTGGTGTCCATGATTTGGTTGATTTCGCCATTCTGGATCTGGCGCTGGTGCTGTCGCTGTTTACCAATGAAACGCTATTGGATATGCACTTGCCTCATCTGACAACAACAGTACCGCCGCCACCACCTCGATCAACGGGTCCGGCTCCATCTCGTAAGATTCCTCCTGACTTGTTATCGGCGCCATTGACTCCATCTCGATCGCTGCTGCCGGGGACATCATCGATGGCGCCTCCAGCTCCTCCACCTCGCCGAGGTACTAATTCTTCTTTGGTAACGGCCAATGAAAATGGTATCAAGTTCAATTCAACTCCACTCATTCCATCAAACTCACCATCTCCAGCTCCTACTGCCACCCCACAAACCAGTACCGTGGCGGCAATTCCATCAGCAAAGAACCCCCCGGCAACTCCAGTAACCTCCACCTCCTCTACATTGACCAAACAATCGCCTTCGTCGCAAACTTCTCCAAAACAATTCACTCCCCTCAAACCCAAAAAGCCCGATTCGCTCCATTCGGAAAAGATTCACCATGAGCCCGAACCAACCAAGGAAGAAGTTCCTAAAAAAGAAGGACCACCCCCGCCTGCCCCAAGACAAGCTCAAAAGTCAATGACCGATTGGCAGCCACTTGTACCCAAGTAGATATATAACACTTATGGGTTTCCAATTGATAGAATTGTGATGAATTGATAAAATAAATGAGAGTTCACCACCATTGGTTTACTATGATAGTTATTTATTGGTATAGTGTCGTTATCGTCATGCTCCCATGGCATGATACTCTTATGTCATGGTGGGTGGTTGAATTAATTAAAGCATAGAAAGTAGCAGAAGTGCCACGATGCCAAGCCAAGTTGGGGTATTGTAATTGATGGGGTGGTTGGGATGTACACCATTGCTCAGCAGTGGTGAACCAGCGGTGGCAGCACTGACTCCCAGACCAGTGGCAAAATAACCAGTGATGATGTAATCACCATTACTAACAACATCACCGGAATATTGAGCGGGAACGGACAACTCGGGTCCATTACTATTGGCCGATGAGTATGAATAGATAAACCCGGTGGTATAGCTGAGCAGAGTGGCATATGGGATCAATCCCAGTTCGATATAAGCCGCGGAAAGAGTTCCAGTGGTATCGGTATCAGTGGAGTTGGATGGTTTAGGTTTAGGTGACGCCGACTCGGCCCGTTCCGCAAGACCGACATTACCCCCATCATTATCCATCACCATGTAAACATGTTCTAAAAAGGGAAGACCAAGCGAAGCACCCCCCGTGACTTCTTGCAGGAGAAAGAGAAGGTAACAAGCGGGCTTTTCGTCCTGGAACTTCAATTGGTGGCCATCGACATAGGCATCGACGATGAAATCATTCAAAGGGATGCTAATTTCAAGATCACCAAACTGGAAGCCCACGGTGGCATTGGCCAGTCGTAATGCATCACAACCAACCAACCACCGCTCGATGTCAGCAGAATAGTAGGCGTTCAATTGCACTGCCATGTCAATCAAAATGTGGCTGGGTAAAAACGTAAATACGCTTCGCAGATCAAACACTACTGGCACCTGGGGTTCAGAGTTCAGCAGCGAAATCAACAGCACAGACGATTGTTGACGATTATAGAGGATCAAATCGTCGAGCAACACGATGGGGAGATTAAGATTACCCACCACGGCATTATCTGCTTGTTCAGAAATATCATAACGAAAACCCTTGTGGCCAATGACGGGGAACAGGTAAAGATTACCATTATACAATTGAGGGTCGACCACTCCGGGAAGAATATGGGCCGTTTTGGTGACAGTATTATCCAGAGTGTAGCGTCCCGTGCCTGAGAACCAAAGAGAATACCCCAACAGTTTGATCAATCGATTGTTTCGCATCGTTTCCAAGAACCCCAGTCCTCGAGCATTGGTAGCAAGGCCAAGCCCACCAAAACTGAGTTCCAGCAGATTGGCAGCAACAAAGGTAAAATTATCCCATTGGTATTTGGCGCCGCTGGTGAAATTAAACATGAACTCATCGGTGGCCCATGTCCCCAGGGTGTTAAGAGAAAGCATATAGGGGATCCGTACGGCATCGCCATTAGTGACTTCACCAGTAGCAGCAGGCATATTTGCCGAGGTGGTGTACCCATTCTCCTGAAGACATTGTTCAGCAGTATAGTAATCATTGGTGGTGATTGATTCAGGTAATGACAGTGGGTACTCCAGGTACACCGAACTGAACCATTCATCAATCACGGTACAAGAAGCAAAGGAATCGGCATTCATTAGCCACACTTCTGGTTGGTTAATATCGAGACGGACGTCGAACACTGCCGTGCCCATGCCGATTTGGACGTTATAGTAGTCGTCAGTTCCCCCCGTGGCGGTGAACAGGAGGGGAGACTCTATGAATTGTGTGGTCCTCGACGAGTCATTGGCTAGGACTCCACTCAACACCAAAAGTACGATGAATAGCATCATTATCGATGAAGATGGTGACGACCAGTAGGGAGCAGTATGATATTCCGATGCAGGTGGTTTTTTTTAGCAGTGCGTGCGACATCATCTAATTTCTTTTTTTGGGCGGGGGAAGGCGAAGAAGTCCGGTTAAAAGGCACGTGTAATCAGAGTGAAATAGTCGCGGGAGAATAGGATTATGGTGTAATGGAGTTGGCATGGCACTGTAGCACCATAAATGGTATTGGTGAGTTTATGCAAGTAGTTAAATCTTGGCCGCAGCTGGACAACCACGACTAGAAATAAAGTTTAGCCATCGAGGATTATCCGAGGCGATTCGTCCTGATCTCAGTTACAAAAAGGAAGGTGAAGTAGAGCGAGATGGAGGGAGGCATGGAGAGAGGTGGAGAAAGATGAAGGTAAATTAATTTAATAGGGGAAATGAAAGTGGTGGGGGTGATAGAGGGTGGCAGGATGTGACAAGATCTAAAGATTAGAGTATTTAAGTGATTTCTGACAAGAATGTTTGGAGGTCGCGTATCACTAGACAGACACGCGTATTACGTTTATTCTCGATCGACATGTCGAAGTGAAAAAGTGGTGAATGATAAAAAAGTCCTACAGGTCGAACCAGAGAATTTACCATAACTATCATGGTATCACCAAAGAGCGCGATGGTTTTAGCTAACTAGAGCGAAAATTTACCACCGATAAAAACAGGAGCCTACTAATTGTTAATAGATATCCACACTCGTATTAATCCAGATCTGATGCCATCATCACCAACTTCAGGTCACCTCTTGGCTCTTGATAGTTGTTCGGTTGGTCAAGTCGCACCCAGAAAAAAAAATCTTCCAGGGTCTCTCACCAACGTTACCATGGTATGTGCATCGAGTACCAGTCTACAATCGACAACCTCCTAGTGACCATCTATTAACCATTAGTTACCTTTATATTTACTAACGTCTGCTAAGACGAAACACATTATGGTGGAGCTCAAAAATGGCGAAACCTTCAATGGGGAATTGATCAATTGCGATTCATGGATGAATTTGACATTAAAGCAAGTGGTACAACTGCTGGCCAACGGCGATTCATTCTATGAATTGCCCCATGTTTACATCAGAGGGATGCACATCAAGTATTTGCGTCTCCCTGAAGAAATCATGGACATGGCTAAGGAACAAAACTTGGCCAATATGGAGCAAAGAAACCGCAACCAAAAGCGGCGCAATTTCAATAATGGCCACCAACAAGGAGGCCACCACCACAACAATAATAACAATCGCCGTTACAACCACCAAGGTGGCGGCCGGGGCGGCTACAATAACCGTCGCTTTAACCAACAAAGCCAAGCTCAAGCGTAATGGGTAATGAATAAACGAACAAATACTTAGAGATATAATTATTGACATATAATTTACTTTGCTACTTCGGCCTGGGGCTCTCTTACCAGCCACAGCTTCAAATTGTCGCGCACCTTGGTTTCCAAGATCAAGCCGTTCATATTTCTGTAGTTTGAACCTTCATCATCACTGGTATCATCCAAGTCCTTAAAGTGTTGATGAGGGTCCTTGCCCTCGAAAATGTCCCGCACCACCTTTTCAGGGTTATAGTTGAGCAATGGCTTGAGGGCCGGGTCCCATGTAGACTCTAATACCATATGGTATAACGACAGAACCACTGGATCCATCTGTTGTGATGTTTCCTGGTTGTGTGTTTGAGCCACCGCAGGGTTATTTTCACTCTTGGTAGTATTGGCCCGTTTAATCGTCGTACCAGACCCTGACCCCGTTCCCGACCCATGGGCCAGTTGCTGAGAATTATCATCTTCACTCAGAGTATCTCCTGTCAGTAATTTCAGCAGCAGTGGCAGTGATGGCACAATGACATTATCTAACCCACCAAATACATTTTTACGATCAAACTGGGGGATATTGAACGTAGTGGTCCGTTGGGAAGCAGACTTGGCCTGAGATGGAGTAGCAGCAGCGCCACCGCCGGACTGCTTGTTTTCAGTGATGGAAAGAGAAGTATGGAACTCTTGTTGGGGATCCAATTCCTTGAAAAGCACAGAAATCGATAAAATCGAATTGACTTTACTCTCCTTCAAGAGGTACTTGGATGTCCGCACATCATTAAAGTTGAGGTACTCGGTAAGGTTAATATTAAGACTACCAATGATTGATGCCTCCAGCGAGTCATGGTGAGAAACATAGTATACCCTCAACAGCAAGTACTTGTTGCCCACAAGGTTCTGAGACAGACTATAGGGGAACTTCAAATTGCAATTAATATTGTCGTGGAAACCACAGCGGAAATTGTGAATCTTCTTCTTCTTGGTGGTGACATGAATGTGATTGCCTCTTAGCAGATTAATCCCACTCTTTTGCTTCTTGGAGGCCGAGGTGACCCCACTCGAAGCCGAGGGCCAGAACCACCGGCCAACCAGGGAATTGTGGATATAGAACTCAATGTAACAGTACCCACTAATCTGAGGAATATTGGATAGCTCATTGATCAGTAGATTCAAATTGAATCTAGGTTTGTTTTGTGAGAACATGGCGGGTAGTGGTGATTAGCAAGGTGATGGAAAGGACGTTGAGCAACCCTGCGCAATGCATGCGAATGACGAATTCTGTAAATTGAATGCGCAGAAGCCGAAACCACCGGGATAGGAAAGGGGAGGTTTTTGCTAGGGGAGAGTTTGGGAAGTTAGGGGGAAATGTAGTGTAAGTGAGATGGTAGATTATTGAGTGGTGGCGTATCTTTAATGATATCAGGAGTACCGTTCCGATGTTACCGCATTAGGGTAATCTATGAATGACCTCTGGCTATTGGTGCAAAACACCAACTCGATAATTAACCGTAATTAATCATCTTTTTTTCATTTAATATCATTAGTATCATCTATGGTGCACAACTTCACTAATGAATCATTCTTGGTATATATTTCAAATCTCCGTTATGACTCATCGTCATTATGAAGTTAATAGTGAGCTCCTAATAATATCTAAGAAACCAAAACGACTCCAATATAATTCTCCATAGCCTTTAAACATCCCTCCAAAATTTGTTTGCCATTTCTTATCATTTTTCAATACTTTTCATCACTTTTCACCTCGTGAATATCATTTCCTGCACATATATCACTTTCATTTGAACTTCCCCAGATCTTCATCTCTACGCTGTTGTCCACCCAGTGAGAGTCAGTGTCGACGCCATGAGACAATTTTCCATCAAAGTACCAGCATCTCTGGCCAATATAGGGCCAGGGTTTGATGTTCTTGGTGTAGGACTTAACCTTTACCTTAACATTGACGTTTGCATCGATGAATCGGTTGATACTCTGAATGATGAATTCCAAGGATTATTAACCTACGAAGGCCTGTTGGCAGAAAAGGTGCCTTTGGAAACGGGGAGAAACTTGGTCACCCAGTGTGCGTTGTACGTGTTGCGGGCTAATGGTATTGACAAGTTCCCCAGAGGTACTCAGATCAAGGTCAATAATCCGGTACCGTTACTGAGAGGTTTGGGTTCACTGGCTAGTGCTATTGTTGGGGGAATCATTTTGGGTAATGAAATCGGTCAGTTGGGGATGGATAAACAACGGTTGATGGATTATGCCCTCATGATTGAACGTCATCCCGATAATATTGCTGCTGCGATGTTGGGAGGGTTTGTGGGGTCGTATTTGCCGCAGTTATCTCCCCAAGATGAACAAGCCAAGGGAGTGCCATTGGAATGGGTATTACCCAAACCTGATACCGCTCAAGACTTGGTTATCAATACTCCTCCTCCCATCAATATTGGCGAATATATCAAGTACCCTTGGAACCCCAAGGTCAAGGCAGTATGTATCATCCCCAATTTCGAAGTACTGACCGATGATTCTCGGGCAGTATTGCCTGAACAATACGGTCGGGCTGATATCATCTTTAATTTGCAACGGTTAGCAGTGTTAACCCTGGCGCTTTGTCAACCTGAAGTCAATCATAAGCTCATATATGAGGCCATGAAGGATAAGATCCATCAACCCTACCGGTCGACGTTGATCCCCGGATTGACCGAAGTATTGCAAACGGTCACCCCGGAACTGGACCCCGGATTATGTGGTATTTGTCTTTCTGGGGCAGGGCCCACCATCTTGTGTTTGGCAACAGAAAACTTTGACAGCATCGCCGCCAAGGTGATGGGATTTTTTGGCAAGAATGGCATTGAATGTGACTACAAGTTATTAGAAGTGGCACCTGATGGAGCGGTGGTGGAACAAAAATAGAGTAAATGTAGGCATAAACCTGACCGATAATAAACATCATCAAATTAATCATCAATTCCTAACGCAACCATCTCGTTTGATCTCATTGTTGGGGTGATGATTTTCAACCAACCAGAACGCACTCAACCGATCGCACTTAACCAAATTACCAAATCGCACTCAACCGATCGCACAATGGCTGACGACCTCCAAACTCGAATCGTCACCGAGGACCTCCTCAATCGGTCAGGCAACCGGCCGTTATACCTTACCTCAGTCGAGGTTAATGGCGGGGACCTGTTCTCCCTGGAATTCTTTGGAAAATTGCTCCTGCCATTACTTGCCAACCTGGACTACACGTTGAATCAATTATTACAACAAGTTGAAGATACCGAAGACCGATTGGCCAAGACCAATGTGTTTAAAAATGTTCATTCGGGGCTTCACGCCGATTTTAAATCAAAACCCCCCCTGCTGGCCCTCGTGTACAACAAGGAGGATGCCGTGGCCACTAAAGTGATATTTGACTTGGTACCAATCAATATTAATGTGGGGGAAGGGTTTTTAAATGTCAATTCTGAAGACAACTTGAATTTGGACCTCAATTACCGTAACAACAACTTCCATGATCATGGCGAATTGGTGGATATCGGTGTTCACTATAACCCCTACCGCCCGTTTGACCATCTCATCACTAATGCCAAATTTGTTGCCCTGCTCAATAACCCTGCCTATAAGTTTCTCATTGATTTATGTCATAGTCAACAAAATAATGAACTGTGGCAACAACTGAAGGTGGCCACCGCCCTGGGGGTGATTGGTATTCAAGCCAACGTCGGTGCCGCCACTCAATCGTTGACTGGGTTTGCCATTGCCAAACGTAACTTGCACACCATTGATGATGGTGCCAATGACGATGTCAAGTTCTTTTCGGGCGAATACGTCAAGTCATCGGCGATAAATCAAATCAATTACACGTCCTTGACGTTTTTGGATACTTTGGCCCGGGCATTCCCCATCAGCGGGGTGCGGGCTCTGTTGAATCTGGAATTGTCGCTGACCACCACTCATACTACTCAACTGAACCCCACCACATTTTTTAAGCTGGTGGCATCATTTCAAGGGTTTAAACTGTTCTTTGATAATGCCGCCACCGCCAAGATCACCGCCGAGGTGGGTGGGATCTATAATCTTGATCCTGACTCTCCCATCCACGTTAGTGACCGGTTTTACTTGGGAGGGATCAACAACTTGAGAGGTTACACCAAGAACGGGGTCAACCCTCTTGGGGGGTTACAATACTATAATTTTAGTACCACCATCTACACCAAGATCCCGTCGTTTGTGGTGGAGCCCAAATCGTCGTTCCAACCCCACCCGTTGAGATTATACGCCACCGTTGCCGCGGGGAATGTGGGTAATAACGTCGTTGCCGATAAAAATGTCCCCGTCTCCGCTGGAGTTGGTTTACAATACTTTGACTACTACGCTAATTTTGATTTGGGATACTTTGCCGCGTCGAGATTAAATACCGCCGATGTCAGCGGCATTAAGAGCGGCCTCCAGTTTTCCATGTCTATCGGAGGGTCAAATAGAGGGGTGTAGCACTAATGTAGCACTAACTAGATACTACCAATAAATTCATTCATCGAATCGGCGCGGCGGTGGTCGCTACCTAATTGAGGTATGGTCATATGCAGGCACAAGTCATACCTTCCTGATTAGGCAATGAAACTAAATGGCGTTCATACCAAATAAATAGCGTCGATGCCGCAGAAATCATCATCGATAATGACTCCTTGGACTATTTTATTGGCACTTGCCCCGGTGGTACTTGCTGCCGATCAAGGTGATGCCGAATTTTTGACTGCCCTTGTTCAAAACTTCAAAGCGCTGCCTAAGCAATACATTGACTTTTTGGCCACCGCCAACCCCCCAGCACAATTAACATCGTTGGCGCTTCAGGTGCAAACTTATACTGATGATTCCTACACCACCCTTTTGGCCAATCCTAACCTCAATATTGGTCAGTTAAAGTCGTTTGCCCTGAAATTACCATGGGCGCTGAATCTCGAAACTGGCGGAGGTGGCAGCGGGGACACCAGCGGTGGAGCCAGTGGTGCGGAGGCCACCACTACTGGCGGCTCCGCCCAGCAATCTCAGACCAAATCGGCGGGATTGGTGGGGTCGATCACCGAACAAAAGTCTAGCAAAACCAAGGAAGAAAAGACCAAGACTACCAAGTTAAAGCCCACCATCCATACTGGATTGTCACTGGCGTTGGACGCTGCCGACGTGGCGCTTAAGCTGTTGAATTCTGTTAATTCAGAAAACTCTAAGAATGATGGGGCATCGATGATTGTGCCAGTGGGGGCATTCGCCGGAGCATTGGCGGTATTGTTGTTGTGAGTGTTTTTATATCCAGAGCTAGCCTCTATAATGACCAATAGAAGACATGAACAAGATGTGTAGTTTGATATTGATTATCTTTGTGGAACTCCAGACTGCAATCAAATTAAGGTACATTAAAGGCAATTCTAAGAGGTGAAACTCTTGGATTTTTTCTCACTAAAATTCCTAAAATGTGAGTGAATATCTAACCGAGTTTGATTGTCTGGTTTATGTTTGTCTAAACCTATTTCAATCCACTTGTGCTGATCAAATAAATCTCGTCAGGTGAAATACATCAGATATTTCATTATCAATCGGCTAATTGGCATTTAATAACTTTTAGTTGAGTTTGATTGTGGTTAATCATCTACGATTTTCCATTTTCATTCCGACTCTTTCCATTAATTTTTCATCTTTAAACATGTAAACTCCAAAAATTCACAATATTGTCTATAATTTTCTACTCACTCATTGACTAAAGATAAACAATAACAGTTCTACCATTTCTATCACTTTTAAATGATACTCTGATTTTCCCTTTTAACTTTCAGTATATGAATATTCACGAATTGACAAAAATTTGCAATCCGATTGTCCTTAAAAAGTGACAACAACATATAAAAAGCTTCCCGCCTATAATGTCTATTTTTTCCATGACTACCCCAACATTCAAGTGATAGCAAATGCTACAAAACTACTTAACCTTTCATAAAATGCTCAATGACCATCACTAAACCCAAAACACTTTTATGAAAACCTTCAACGAAGTATCAACTATCAATTCCGCCTACCCAATAAATTTCAAACCCACCACAACAGTCTTGGTATTACAACAAATTCAAATGTTCTCTGATCTCGCTTGCATGAACAGTTAAACTATAAGGTTTGTTGACCCATGTCAAGCTAAGAAGGTCGAACATTGAGTGGTGACCTCAAAGGTAAGTGAACATGAATGAAGTTCAGGTACAAGGACGATCCCAAATATGATGGGGATGAATCAACCATTAAACTGATTATCCAATTGGTAGGACAAATATAGTAACAATTATGGCAAGTCCATTTTTTCGAATTTCCTACTCAGGTGTAAATACTTATTCATACATTATACAACATCGCTTAGGGTATTCCATTGGCGTATATATACCCAAGTGGGTACCAGGTACCCTATATGAAACCCAGTCGATACTGGGGGTCAACGTCTAGAATGCGGGTGGCGCATTATTGATATTGCTGCTGGTTGGGCATGTTTCCATTTTGAAAGCCTGCCATATATTGTTGTTGGTACTGGTCGCCATAATTGTGTGGCATGTGGATTCCTTGTGGGTGGCCTGCCCCCGGGTAGGGAATCCCGTGGGGCATATGCCCCGGGGCCATTTGTTGGCCTGGCATTGGTTGCCCCTGTTGTTGACCCTGGGGAGGGCCTTGTTGTAATGGTTGCATTGGTTGTTGAGGGGGTTGAGCTTGAGCAGCAGCAGGCAGACGGTCGGGCAGTTCTTGGGAGTTGCCGTCCAGGGCATCACCGTCATTGTCGCCCAAGCCTTCTTCGGGAGCATTCAAGCACGCTTGAATCAAATTCTTACCTTCCAGTTTGGTGACCAATGGTTGCAATTTGGGGGTGGTGAAGGTGTAGACCAATCCCGTCTCCAGCACCACCAATAACAACACCTGGGTTCCCGTTAATACCGATAATTCATACGCCTTTTTCATGATACCGGCCTTTCTCTTGGAAAAGGTGATATGGCGTCTCAGCTTGTCTTGGATAAATTTGATTTCGATTTTCCGCCGTTCCTTTTGTTGTTTTCCCAGGCCACCTTCGCCATCATCATCATCCTCGTCACCGGCGGGGTTGGGGGGCACATCGCCTCCCAACATGGCACTGCCATCGTATGGTTGGTCTCTTTCCAACTTTGGTTCAGTTGATTCTGACATTTGGCCTTGAATTGTTAGTATAATGTGCGAGGAGAACCAGGTGTCCGAAAGCGGTAGGGGGTAACCCCATCAGGAAGGAGGAACTATTTTAAGGGTCCTTGGGGGTGTACCCGCAGTGGACAATGATCGAGGATTTGGGGTAACGCTGCCAATGGCAATAATTCAAGAATCACTTACCTGTTGGTGGAGTAGGTTTGTTATTTTTTTTTTGGGGAGTGCAATTTGGGCAATTAACAGGCACCTTGCATGTGTGCAGGAAAACACTCTTTTTGACCCAGATTGGGGAAAAACGATTACAGAAAGGGTAAAAGCGGCGTTTTAGAGGATAGACCCTGGCCAAGCGGTACCAGATTGTTTAAACTAGGGAGGCATTCTATGATACAAACCCCCAGTATCGGCCACTCTAGAGTAAATTGGTTGGAGCACGACAGTTGCCACTGTCCAATTGGAGGGGGGAGGGGGAGGGGCATAGCCTCCCATGTGGTTGAAATTGCTCCTGCGTGGGCATGAGGTTACTACTGACAATCTCATCCCTCGCGGGACCGATATATCTTATCTCAAACTGACCTTCCTATCCGGGCTGCTTCCACTTAGTTTCCTTTTTGATACACTTCCATGCAAGGCACTAGGTTGTTCATCTTTACTGGATTGGGCCACTTGCTTACTGGTGCACCGACCGTGACAAAAGGGAGTGTACTGCACTATTGATCACGCGCACTTTTTCAAAGCCGCAATACCTGCCAAGGTTGGCAGCCGCAGGTGATCACTTGAAAATAGTTATTGTAGTTATGATTGGTGATGGTGACGACCAATGATGGTTAACACCACGTAGAGTGATGACTAGTGAAGGTCATCGACAAGCAATACTCTAGACAATATTGATCTCCTCCAACCCTAATTGAGATTGAAGTTACCGATATTTGGGGAAACCGAAACCTTAACCGGAAGGTTGGTCATTTCTCCTTGTTGTTCAAGTAGAGAATGATAATGTTTATTCCAGAATTTCTAGAACATTTTTAAAAAGTTGAGCATAACTTTGAAGTAACTTTTCACTCATTTAACTTTTGTGTATATGTTTGTCTCTCCTCTGTCTATACATTTTCAATCACTTCTACTCCTTTTCAACCACTTTTCTACCATTAACCCACACACCTACACAATTACGATCATCCCCACCAAATACCCATTTTCCAACAAGTTCATCAGTTTTTTGCCAGTCAAAAACATCCACTGGGGAGCCCTCTACATCTAAATCAATCAATTGAGCATCAAAAACTTTACCAATGTCAAACAGTCCCATTTGATCAATCTTTCCCAACAGATTAGCTCCCCCCATTGTCGCCAAATATAACCCCTCGGCAATCAGTAATTCATCATCTTTATTTTGCAGATCAATCGACACATGATGGCTCACCAAAATAGCATGTTTGACCATGGCCAAGATCAGGCAATCAAATCCTCCCAGCACATCGGTACCGAGGCCAACATTGATATTATAGTCGTATAAATAACGACGAATTGGCGCCCTACCTGACAGAATAAAAGTATTACTGGTGGGACAATGACTCACCAGCAGGTTGTACCTTTGAATAAGGTCAATATCTTTTGGAGTTAAATGAATACAATGAGCCAAGATTGTCTTTGAAGTGAGCAAGTTGTATTTGGCATACACTTCAGCGTAGGATTGGCAATCGGGAAATAATTGTTTTACCCAGTCGATTTCTCCCAAGTTTTCACTCATGTGGGTTTGAATCAACAACTTTTCCTCGTGAGCTTCTTCGCCAAGCCATTGCATCATTTCCCTCAGACATACCGGGGCAAATCTAGGAGTGACAATTGGTTTGACAAACTCGCCGGTGGGATCAAGACCGGCAAGCTTTTGGTTGAGCCACCGGGACAGGGTCTGACAATCTTCCAACAGCTCCTCATAGTCGTTGTGGCCTTCATTGCAATTCATACAAACCTTTCCCACCATGGCTCGTTGGCCATATTCCAATGCAAGTTCAGCAAATCGAAGAGTTGTCACGGGATCTATGGTGGTAAAATAACAGCCAGTGGTAGTCCCAGCACGAAGAGTGCGGTTAATCACCTTGGTGTAGACATCAGTAGCCAATTGAAGGTTTTCCTTGAATTGTCCTTCCAAGTTAAATGTATACTTGTCCAACCATTCAAGTAATGGAAGCCCGAGGCCAATACCAATATTGGGATATTGCGAGGCATGAATATGAGTATCAATAAACCCAGGGACAAACCATTGATGTTTCTTCAATGATACCACGGCGGCATTGGCAAATTTGACATTGATATCTTCAAGACTTCCAATATCGACAATTATACCATTGGTATCAACCACGACGGCAATATCGGGTCTGATCCGAAGGGCGCCAAGGGAAGGAGTATCAATAAACGTCCCATGGTAAATGGTTGGGGTTATCGACGCAGTGAGATGGGCCATGGGTTTGTCAAGGATTCCACCGTTTTTATATAGTGCCGCGAGTTCATTATCATAGATAAGCCCCGGATAAGCCGTAGGAGCTCCGACCGTTGGGGCCAACCGAGTTGGTGGCAGTGAGGGGTTAAATCCGAGTAGCATAAATATGACCCGGAGAGCCGTCTACATCAATTTTATTACTTTCGTTGATTTAAATATGCATCAGACCCCTAGTGGTGGTGCTTCAAGTGTTGGTATTCCCAAGTGTAACCAAAGATGATGATAGCAACAGCAAGGTGGATCAAGGGCTTACCAGAGGCATTGTCGCCGTCAAAGTAAGCAGCCTTGTACTTACCCCAGGGGGTGGTGGGCTTCTTGGGAGCGGGAGCGGGGCCTTGAGGAAGCTTCTTGTAAAAAGAAACAACTTCTTGCATTCTCTTGGCGTTGGGGTTAGATCCCAAGTTCTAAACGTTAGTATTTGGTAGGAATGGGGTTGTAATTGGAAAGTATCCATGTTCGGGGAATCATGGGATTAAATTGGCATTGGGAATTGGATTGAAATTGGGAACTTCAGGGTTATTGGGTGGTCCTTGGATGGTCCTTGGATGGTCCTTGGACGGTCCTTGGACTTGCTCTTGTTTTCATTTAAACTCACTTCACAATTTTTCCATGGTAATCAGTGGATAATTCATACTTGCCGACGACGAATGTCAACGGCACCACCAACTAGTGGGAACTTTCCTGAATTAATTTCAACTTACCTTGACCGAAGCGACCTTGGGGGGGATGATGGTCGAGAGGTTTCTTCTGGTGACAATCGACAACATGGTGAACAACTGGTGGTTTTTTCTTAAGTCAGAGTGAAAAATTGAGGTCGCGATCGATGCAGCGACATGATTGGATGACACTCATTTGGCGCTACCATCAACCTACCGACACGGTACAGAAGTGGTTGGGGCCGTTCCGACAGGGGTCAAGGCCATTAAAACAACCATTGGTATAATTAAGGGTGATCAAAATACCTTATTACTCTGAAAATGCATTTATTCCTATAATACAGCTATTCAAGCTTCGCTAATGTACAACACTAAATTGTTAATAATGAATTCGATGAATCAATCCTGGTGATACTTACCGTTGTTCCCCCGGATAAACACGTCGCCCCATTCTCTAGTGACGGATTCTCCTATCATTTCTTTACCATGTTCAAGGACAATATTCATATAGCCATCGATGGACTGAAGCATGCCCGAGTAGAGAAGGCCATTGTGTAACTTGACAACCACCGAGCTGCCAATGATATCGCTAAGGAAAGTCAGAGGATCGGTTGACATTGGTTGGCGATGGGATGGTTGGTGGTAGCGATTATGTTGGTTTGGACGTTTTTCGCAAGATCGACCCCCGCCGCACGAGTGGGTGGTCCCCAACCAACACTACCACGGTTGAAAACAAATTAATAAACTATAATACAATTCAAAAATCCATACCTAATGCAAATGCTCCCCGATACTATAAATTAGTGTCCGGGTCTAAAAACGCCAATTCTCGTCTACCAGTTGAATCGCCCATTCGAATTTATCTCTTAATGTCTTCGTGAATAATTTTTCAATGGGGACATTAAACTTTTTCGAAAACATCACTGTCAATCTTGGATCGATATAATTCAATTTAGACGTACCCAACGATACTTCAGAATTGTCCTCTTTATCTTTTAATTGGAACTCGGTGGTTTGGATCCGAGTCTCGATCGTTTCCACTTGTTGCTTCAATTTTTCGACGGTGGCGCCCTTTTTGGGTTCAACCTTACCCGTTCGTCTTTCTTGGGTATATTCCTTTTTAAGCTCGTTGATTTTATCCAACTTGTCCTTCAACGTCTGCTTATCTAATAATGGTTTCTTCTCTTGCTTTAACTTTTCATTATCCCGGGCAAACTTCTTTTCAGCCTGTTCACGTTGTCTAGCAATCACCCGTTCGTGGATTTGTTTGATATCTTCCACCATCATATCGCCGATTTCAGCGAAGTAAGCCTTTTCCTTCTTTTTAAGCAGAGGATCAAGCAGCAACATCATTTGTTTCAACCGGATTTTTTGCCATAATAATTCTTTCAATTTATCATGGATCTTTTGGACCAGTTCCCCGTGGGTTTTCAGTACCGTACGCTGGTGATTACAAAGAATTGCAACTGTCCGATTGGCAGCATTAAACTTCACCACCTTTTCTGCCACCGTCCCTTCATTTTCAATCAAATCGATTTGATCTTGCATGGTTTTAGAAGCATTATAGGTCCGGAATACTTTGGCCGATAACCCCTTCATATAGGTTTGGAAGTGTTTGTTGAGCAATGCTGGACTGATGCGATCAAACAAGTCATCGCCAGGTGTTTTGGGTGATTTCTTGAAGATACGCAAATTCTTAAACACTTGGGTATCCACTTCAACTTCTTGGTAGAAACGAATCGAATCCTTCCCCAAGAAATCAAAAATGACGGTATTGGGGGGTTGTAACGTCAAGTGTTCGAATCTTAATGAACAACAGCCAACGGTATCAGCTTCATCGTCACCCTTTTCACCACCAGCTCTAAGAGCAAACTTATCGATTAAATAAGTGGCCGTGGCCATTTGTCTTTCTTGCATTACTTCCAGCTTCAACATCTTGGTATAATCCACCCGAATCGCTTCGATGTGATCCTTTAAGTTTCTAGCGGTTTCAAATTTTTTGTAATCCAGCTGACCCTTGACTGAAGAATTGGCAGCGAACCGAACGTATTTTTGACTATCGGCGATATTTTCTTTCCACATGGCCAACCAAGTAACAGTATTATCATGACGAATTTCCCCCCATTCGTGACCAGCAGGTGGTTCGGGCACGGGACAATCCTTGGACATGTTAAGGATGACTTGTTCTGGCATTACCCGTTTCTTAAGTTTGCCTGTCTTGGGATGAGCACCTCTACCTCTAAATAAACTGGGAGGTTCAATTCTAAAGTTACCCACCATTTCTTTACGACCATTAAGCATGCAGTATTTGAACTTTTCTTCAAACGCATCTTTTTCTTCCTTGATTTTCTTCTTTTCTTCCCGGGTGAGTGCTTTTTTCCGTTCCCGTTCCTTTTCATAATGATTCCAAATATGAGTGAAATCCATTTTTGCGAATTCTTTAATGTCAACATCACACCCACCTGCTTCTTCCAATACTTCTTTAAAATCATTAAAGAAATTACGACAGAAAACGGGGTTTTGGGCATGGTCAGTATTAAGCATGGCCCCAAAGAATCCCGCTACTTCTTCAGCTTCTAATGGTAAGGTGACAGGAGCACCATCATAATATAATTTGACATGTTTAGGTAAAGGAACATAAGGAGGAGGAAATACTACCCCATTGTGATGAAGTGATTCCCATTTGATTTCACCATCCATATCTTCTTGAGCCTCCCACCATTTATATTTAGATTCTTCGGGAGTTTCCAGTTCTTGTTTGACGGTGACAGGTTTAGTTTCCTTTTTGCTAGCTGGATCCTTTTTGACTACTTCCTTCTTGGTAGCAGAGGCCTGTTTAGTATCCTTTTTAGCAGCAGTCTTGGCTTCCTTCTTTACAACGGTTTTCGCTTCCTTCTTGACCACTGGTTTACTATCTTTTTCCGTTGACTTTTTCGTCTCCTTTTTGGATTCTTTTTTTTTAGATTCTTTCTTAGTGGTCGCCTTTTTGGTAGTCTTTGCCTTGCCATTGGCTCTAGCCTTCTTCAAAGGCTTGTCGTCATCTTCATCATCACTTGCACTCTCTACCACACGGCGTCTTTTGGCCACTGCCACTGGCACGTCATCGTCCGAATCATCGATTTCAATCGCTTGTGTAATAGTGTCACCGCCGCGACGTTTGGCTAGCACTTCATCGTCAGAATCGCTGTGAACTTGACTAAGGGGTAAATCGTCGTCTGATGAGCTCATTGGCGACATCCGATTAACTCAGAGGACAATGTTGTAGAAAACGAAAAATTACGTCGCGGGACTATAAATGGCTAAGGCAAACGCGTATCCAGGAAGATGGCCGAGCAACGCGTTTCACTAGGTAGCTAATAGTTTCCATTTAGTTGAATGATGATCATGAATAGATTGGTAGATAGTGGTTTTAGTTGTAGAGTAAGGGGGTGTCATGTTGCGTTTCTGATGAGGTGGTCATTTTTATCAAGATATTTATTAAATGATCAAAATTATAGGTAATTGTCAAGATAAACTACTACTTAGAGAAGGGCAAGAGCGGCCACCCCCAATGCTCCCATTCCCACGCTTATCATCGCTGCACCTGCCTTGGTAGAACTTGAGGCCGTAGTTCCTTTTGTCGCGGATGCTGATCCCGTCTCTGAAGTTTGTGAGGTTTTTTTGGTATCAGCGGAGGTCGTTCCAGCAGAAGTCTGGCCCGATTTATTTGATCCAGTAGCAGTAGTCTTATTAGCTGATGTATCGGTTGAACCGCTAGCCGAAGGTTGAGCGTTCACTGATGTAGCGGGAGAATTATCATCTTGATGGACGGCAGTAATCCCCATTACCGAAAGGTAATACAGAAATTCCGAATTGGGGTAGATTTTGGAAAGATAATCATAATATTGTTGATTGTAATAATTGGTTTCACCAAATGCAACCGCTTGGTAATAAGTGCCATCGGTGGGTTTGGTAGTACCATAGTACAAATCACTAGGATAGTTGCTGGTAACCATATTCATATAACTACCAAAATCAAAACTTAAAGGATTAGCAGCAGCAACCATGGGTGCAATGGCAATCAATAAAACTGGGATAGAAATCATGATTGATGATTCTTAGTTGGGTCCTAGTATCCTATTTATACTCGACACATATATTGATATTGCCCATGTCATCATTTAAAATGATTGAAATACGAGAAGACAAGGCGGGTTGGCTTTGAAGTCATCATTGAATCAAGGCTCGGTTGGACCACACCAATGAGAATCGACCTTGGGGATACACAATTGCGTCCAAACCAGCGGAAACACGGGTTGAGCGTACTTGATGAAAATTTTATTATACCATTACCATTGTTTCGATTCAAATTGTCTTAGGGGCCTCGCTATCATTTCAGCCAAGACTCAATTTCAAAGCTCGTGTATCCTCTAAATGCAAGATTGGCGGGGCAATACGACATCAGCCGTGCCTACGATTCCTCTCGTACCGACAACAAGGTCATTACCCCGAAACTGGAGGTGGCGTTTCTGCAGGTTGGTTTCTGCAAAAAGCAATGTCATTACAGTAATATTTTCATCTCACATTGTCCTATCCAAAAGTTAATACTGAAAATTAAATAATGATGCCATGTCTTCCAATCCCGATTCCCCCATTCCCAGTTGTAAATTCATATTGAGGTACAGTTGATCGATAAAATTCGGCATCCCCAGACCTCCTGGAGTTTGGGGTTGCATGGAATCTGCATATACGTTAGATCCTATTACCCCACCATTATCACTACCTGTTGGAGATTGGGCTCGACTTTGAGTTGGAGATTCACGAAGTTCGGGAAACAATTGTTTTGGCTCGAAGTTTTCGAAAAAGTTGGGGTTGTTAGGGACATTTTCTGTCACCAACGAGATATCAGGGAACAGCCCTGGCAGAGTGGGAGACTTTTTGGTACCATTGTTTGTCGATGGTGTCCCCATCGATGCTGCTGCTGCTGCTGCTCCTTCTGGCTTCATTTGTTGGACTAAATCACCAAAGTCTTCGTTATTATTAGGAATATCATAGACGGTAGATTTATATGGGTTAGCATAAACCCCTCCTGTTGGACTGATCCCGGGACTATTGATGGGGGGTGCTGGTCGAGGTTGTTCCTCATCATCCAAGTTTGACTTTAATTCGGCTCGAACATTACGATCAATGAGGGTTCGCCGTTTTATCTTGTCATTGGCGTATTTGTCAAACAAGTTCATCAACACCTTGGCAATGGGATAATACCTCGCCAATTCCTCCAATACTGCCCGAGATACCTTTAACGAATCCAGCGCCGTCAGAGCAATCACCTGATTTCCTGAATCAACATGGTAAATAAGCATCATAAGTGCCGAAAATGCAATGTAAATAAACATGATGGGGACATATTTGATCTGGTCACCATCAAGAAGAATCTTCAGCACGATGGAAATCATCCGGGCGGCCTGGAAGGAAATCCCCCAACTAGGATATTTATAATTATTAGGGTCACTCTGCAGCAGTTTCAGCATTCGTACAAGGTTCAGTCGGTGGATAAGAAAGAGCCGATTATAGTACTGGGCATTTAATAAGCAACACCAAAACAGTTGTGACAGGGGATCATTCAAATTAAACACCAATTGTTTGGGTAAATTAGTGAACCATATCCCCATGAGCATATCACAGTGTTGGATGATGCTAAACTTGTTTTTTCGTTTCAATTGTTCCAGTTTCACCAGGTATTGATGCTTAATGATGATACCAGTGATTTCTGCCAATTTCACCAAATGAATAAAGTATAAGACTTGGGTCTCATTGAGAGGGTATGGCAGGGGAGCCTCCACTTCATCCTCATCGAAATCATCCATCGAGAGCATGGGGACATCACAATCATTTAAATCAATAACCACCGGTCGACCAAAGGCAATGGATACGTTACGATCTTTTTCAAATAAGCACCACCAAATCCGCCTCCAGATTTTCTTTTCACTATTCAGCAAGGTAGGATTGTTGGACACATCTCGGTGAAAGCCAAATCCTTGAGCAAGTCCTACTGCTACTCGAGTCCAGTAGAAGGAGTTTTTGGTGACATCTTCGGGGCCTTCCCAGTAACCACCAATCAAAATGAGGGTTTGAATAATGACAACGGGATCACTTTCATAGCAAGTTTCATATAATGCCTTGGCCCGGCGGAAAAGCGTCAACAGTACCAAATCATTCAGTCCCTTGGAATCCAAAATGGCAGGGTTATTCGATACCCTTGACCCCATTAAAAGTACCGCTTGCATGAGCATCAACGACGGCAGGTCATCGGGATCATTATATTTCCGCATAAACTCGGTTCGATTAATCACTGGCATAAGAGGATGAACATGTTCAAAATACAGTTCGATTAAATCGGCCGCCAATTCTCTCAGCGGCAATAAAAACGCTCCTCGAAGTTTTAAGATTTCCAATTCCACCAGATCTAACGAAGTGGCAGGCAGTGCCGAATCATACAACACGTCATCAGTCAACTCCACGTGGTTTTCCCCTGGTCGTCTTGCCACAGACCCCACCAGGGTCGATCCAAGAAATGTCAACGCGGTACGGCCCCGATAGGTGCCCCCCGGTATCTCCTTATAATCAAACCCCTTAGAAGGCGGAGTGATATTTACATGATAATCCAGAGAAAGCAGGGGGGGTACCAGCACCTGTGAGATATTGAGAATGGCTTCATTGTTCGATGACGGTAATTCTTGGGGAGAATACTTTGATCCTTGTGACGTCAGATTGGACATGGCAATTGGGGTTGCTGGCCGTTCGATGTCCCGTCTCTTGGTATTTCCTCGCCTCTTGGCTTCTGGAAGCACACATTCACAGCCAAAAGTTATACAGTTGGTACAAGGAATATGGATCTCAGCGTCGCACCGGACCTTTCGGGACCGACACACAGCACATGCCCTCAGACCCCGCGGCCGCTTATATTTGATGGTGAAGGCCTTGGCCTTCTTGGGCATATCTCCGTCTTCCGACTTGATTTCGTCAGCCATAGTGTTTGGTGGAGATCCTTTTTTGTTTTTCGTAGATTCGCACCTTTGGCTGAATCTGGGAACAAGCGTGGATCGAATAGAAACCCGGGGAAAATCCATCGGCGACAAAATGGTAATTATAACTACCGCATAGACGCTTGTTTTGTGTAGCTAGTAATTTTTCGCCTTTGCGAGTACGGGGAGGTTTAGGTTTAGCTATCATGGTTCACTGACCCCTCCCCCGTGCTTGTGCACCTAAATAACGTTTAACCGTTGACAACCAGCCCCATGTGAAGATGGCAGCTCGTCGATTGAATCGTGGTTTATCCCCCAGACCCACTCCATTGGTATCACCGCTTATAACCGTGGAATGGGTTAGGGGTAGATGATCCTTTCAGCCACCATCTCTTAGTGGGGTAGATTGTTGCATCAACCGAGGTAGTCCCCCTCCTGCGGGCCATCGCGGTGATCGGATAACGTGACCCCCTGTAGTAAATTGACTCTGGTTTACGAATGGCGTCGAAATGACTACCCAAAACTAGGGGTGAACCGTATTAGGTATGGGGTCGTCTAGTGAAGATGGTAGTGCCAGCCTAATTGGGGTGCAAAGACTAATAATAATTGTCATGGGAATTGGAACCAAGAGACGATTGTTTAACTTGTAAGTTGCTATGAAACATCTCATCGGAAGGACAAGTGTCGGAGATTTTGGAATGCAAAGAATTCAATACCGCTGCTTCTAAACTGCGCTGATACGGCAATAATTACCAGCCACAGTCACATTCCTTTTGGATTAACATTACTGTCACCACAGGTCCAGTTGAGGTCAAGTTGTGACGAACTGACTTGCTAGCCAAGTTAATATTATCTAGTTGGTTAAAAATTATTGCTGGGGCGTAAGTGTCAATCAAATTGAAGATCATGAGGCAAACAGAAATTTTAGTTGTGATTCTCAATAGATTTAAAATTACCTGTCGACACAATTTAGTACCCGCTAATCTACTATTTGTTTTTCATTTAGATGTTTTCGTCGTCTGGTTGAAATATTCTTTACTATATTTTTTCTGTAATAAAGTTTAATCAGGAACAAGGGGGAGTTGAGGTAATACGGTGTACGGAGGAGCCTCATAATAATCACCTTTGGCAAAGGAGGTCATTCCACACTGGTGTCGACAACTATTGTTCCTGGTGATGGTACCAACCACTTCGATGGATGAGTGATTGTTAGTTGACCTCAGTGCCCCTTGCATGGTGCTGATTGTTGCATAATGAGGACAATCGTCGTCGTTTTCGGAGATTGGCAAATTGGTCGCCAGTGGGTAGTGTGTAGTGGGGTCGACTGAGGTGTTTACGGCTAAACCTTATGAGGTGCATCTCGTCAATGTAGGTCGGTAGTTAGCTAAGGTGAAGCCCTTGTAGTTATCGCCAGAATCCAACGGTTTAATTCCCGTCAATGGTGGAGAAATGTGTCAGAATGGGAGGGGTGTCGCTGGTAATAATAGCCAGATAATTGACGGGTCATTCACCATGGCCATAGTTTTAAGGTTGATTAAATCGACCCCCAGCAAGCACTCGAACTTAAACCGAACGGCTAATGTTGAAGGGTTGACGGTGATTATATCAGATGACTGGTGATAAGCTTTGACGGTCCCTTACATACAACGGTGAAGAATGTTGTGGGTTAATATTTAAATTTCAAACGTGCTAAATGTTGGATCTAGCCGGCTAGACCTCCTTTTTCTCATCTTTATCCCTGGGAGCGGATGTCATGGGCAGGGCATACAGTGGGAACTGGGGCAGCAGAACTGACCGCAGGTCCTGAGGAGTCAAATATGGGGTATGTCTAGGGGGAGGGGTTTGATGGGCTACCCCCCCGTAGTAATAAGTATGCGGGGGAAAGTATGCCACCGGCGGTGGCATCTGGTAGCTGGCAGACCCACTCAGCGGCCGGGGAGGATGCATCGGGTACAGCTGACCCAGGGGGGCGCCGGCCCCGGACTGAACGGGGGCAGGTTGGGCTTGGAATGGTTGCTGTAATTTAGTTTGCACCAACAGCAGCTGGCCCGGTTGGGGCAGCGGCGACTCCTTAGTGGGGTGCATCCCCGCCAATGGATCATGGTGATGAGGATAAGTCACCACGGGCGATTGCAATTGTTGACTCACCTGGGGGGTGACCTGGGGTAACGGGGCATGGGCCTGTTGCGGGGTTAACTTCACCTGGGAATAAGGGTGGGACTGATAGGGCAGGGGCACCTGGGACAGCGGGTGAGCCGTCATTGGGCTCACCCGTTGACTGTATTGCATCGGCGCCGGGTAAGGATAGTATTGAGGAGCAGCATAAGGATTGGCGGCATAGTATTGAGGAGGCCATTGCATGGGGGGGGTAGGAGGTGTTGGTGCCACCATTCTCAGCTTTTTCTTTCTTGACTTTGGTTCAACGAATTTGCACGTCGACCCCAGCGGGGCACAATTCGAACAAGGGATCCGTTCCTGGGCATCACACCGGATCTTTCGTATCCGGCATGAAATACAAGCTCGAGTGCTCCGCAGTTTCTTGACCTTTGGCTTATCGGCCATGTGTGGTGTGGTACTAGCAGTTGGGGTGAGTAAATCAAGCATCTAGAAATTGTCCCACCTTGATAATGGGTATGTCAAAAAGAACCAACGTAGGAAACACTAAGATCACACCGCAGCAGCACTGGAAGTCTGGGTTGTATTATGTTATTAATTCCAACGGTCTAACGAAGCAGCCAACGAAGATTGATTAACTTCACCTCGTGGCAACCTACCTGTCTTTATAAACCCACAAAAAAGTCTCTCTAGGTCAAACCTGCCGTCAGAAAATATTAATGTGGGAGCATTTACCCGCTGTGCCTGCTTGAGAGAAAATAATCACTTTGGCTGGTGTCTACCTTGGGTTGATTAGCCCACGTTAAATAATAATCTGTCGTAGCGATGAGGCGAAAGGGTACTCCATTCAGGACGGTGTGTTGATGTTTGGTGTAAACTTTCTAATTCCACCTTCTCACTTGGCTACGTGTTCCCCACAAATTAGCCAGCGACCGGACACAACCCGCTCTACTAAGGGATAGAATTAGTCAGGGGTAAACTCCGTCGACAGCTAAGGGTGATACCTTCATTGTCCCATCCCGGCATTATCGCTGCCGTTTATGGGGGGCCGGATATACCGGAGTCCGCCTTACCCTAGTAGGAGGTTTAACCGGGATTGGCGCCGGTGATTCAGGAACCAGGGGGGGTAGGTGATTATGGGCGGCGCACGGTTGCTTTGGACAAGGCGCCGAAGAACTACTTATTGGATTGACTACCGGCCGGTGGAGCCATGCGGGTTTACGAGGGCGTGATGTTACTGGCGAGAATGATAATTTACTGGTTATGCAAAACTGGTTACGACAGTAAACACAGGCACTGGTACTGCTGATGACAAGAAAACGTCCCATTCACCCTACCGAATAGGCATATCCGCCTTTGCATTATGGGTCCTGGTTCCCAAATGGGCTGACTCATTCTGGGGTATTTTTAGGTTGACCACTCGTCTCAACACTCGATGTCCAGAAGGAGCCAAGGGGTGGGCCAGATGAGACGGGGGGGTCCTGACATCAATTGATGAAGTGGGGGGGGTGGGTAAGGGGCCCTAACCGGGACGTTGGCGGGATGGTTCGGCGAATAATCTGCAAGGGTGCTGAAGCGAGCACTAGACCTACCTAAGCGAGTGAAACGGTTGGTCAACCCCCACCATTGCCAACTGTAGTTGGGACCCTGAACGCCATCAACGATGACAAAAAGGTTAGCCCCACGTACCTTGTTTATGTTTATGTTTTATCATACCTAGCCATTACCATCGTTTTCGGCATCTAGTGCATGGCCAGGGTCCACAATTGACCCTCCTGAGGGTAGGGCCATCGGTTTGGCGGTAGCCACGGTAGCAAGCACGGGCAGGGTCGGATGGCAATGTAGCTCTGGCACACTCGGTACCTCATTAGTCTACACAATCATCCCGGTTTAGCGCAAAACTCTTGCCAGTTTGGTGCTACCGGCGTCCCCGGTTTAACGCTACTGATAGCTAATACCTAAACTCCTCGTATTCCTGGCGGAAACGACGTGAACAATTGTTAAATGGGACCCTAACCACAATGCATGGGTAAATCGGTCCCCTCCTCCCCTATTTAGGCCCCTCATCTCTGTCACCGTCGCTAGCTTTATTCTAATTCGGGGGTGAAATGGGTCGGCGCGCATTATCGGACCCTATCTCGTTGGTGAGCTAATGTCATCGCTATCACCAGTGTCCCGGTGGAAAGAACTCACGGCGGTGGCAGTGGTGGCCTACGGAATTTACCGATGGTGGACGTGTCAGTCCAGTGTCAAGTTGGCCAAGCTTCCCCCCGCCGCTAGGGGAGTGTCTGAACTTATCGGTAACACCCCCATGGTGCTCATCCCGTCGCTTTCTAAGCATACTGGGTGTAAGATCTATGCCAAATTGGAATTAAATAACCCGGGGGGTAGTGCCAAGGATCGGGTGGCTCTTGCCGTGATCAGAGCCAACGAACAATTGGGAAATTTGGTGCCCCATCATGGCGATGTCATTTTCGAGGGTACCCTGGGGAGTACCGGGATTCTGATAGCAATGTTGGCCAACGCATTGGGGTACAAATCCCATATTTGTCTTCCTAATGATACTTCTCCCCAAAAGATTGCCGTGCTTGAGGCCTACGGAGCTACGGTGGAGCCGGTGCCGCCAGCGCTGATTGTCGACCCCAATCAGTATACCAATGCCGCTTCTGAGCGGGCCCGAGCCATCAATGACGATGAAAATGACCCCCGACGAGCGGTATTTGCCGATCAGTTTGAAACTGACTTTAACTGGCGGGTTCATTATGCCACCACGGGGCCCGAGATCGCCACTCAGGTGCCCGATATCGATGTATTTGTACTGGGGTCGGGCACTGGGGGTACTATTGCCGGTGTCAGTCGTTATTTAAAGCAGACTAAACTGGTTAAAGTTATCTTGGCTGATCCTCAGGGGTCAGGGCTCGCCAATCGGGTCAACTACGGGGTGATGTACGATCTGGTGGAGCGAGAGGGCACTCGCCGTCGCCATCAGGTCGATACTGTTGTTGAGGGAATCGGCCTCAATCGGTTGACCCATAACTTCTCTCTCGCTGAACCCTTCATTGATCAGGGGGTGAGAGTCACCGACGAGGCAGCCATAGCAATGGCAAAATGGTTATGTGTAACCGATGGCTTCTTCTGGGGGCTGCTGAGTTGTGTGAACTGTGTGGCGGCTCTCGAAGCTGCCACTCAATTAGGACCAGGTCACACCATTGTCGTGATCGCCTGCGATTCAGGGGCCCGCCATTTGTCAAAGTTTTGGCAGGCTGCTGGCCACCTTGACGACGATGTCACCCTCGACACAATATTAGAGTTAAACACACACACGCTGCATGTATAGATGAGTATACGTTTATCATATATTCGTATTGCGCTATCACCAGATCCGTATGTTCACGATGGTATGGAACCTAATTGAATTTGGGTTGTGGTATCCGGACGAGATGGCTGCCTAGTGCATGTAGTAGTTATTCTTGCAAGGGAGACAGACATGCCAAAGTGTCGTCTACTACAGGTTAGGGCGGTTTGGCAACACTGGGGCGATTCACAACATTAATTAGGGCAGATGGCGGCAGAAAATATACCTCATCAGAAGCAGGGGTTACCCGATCCAATGGCGACGGGTCACACTACCGTTGAGCATATTTTGGCCCCGCAGATCTTTTCTACGGAGGCTGTCAGGGCTTAGACAAATTTTTGGTGAGCAATCATCCTTTATCAGCAGCAACGGCCGTTTTAGTGATGAAAAAATCTTCAAGGTCATCCCCACCTTCACCCATTAGGGGCTGGTCCCCCTTAGTAGGGGTGATGGTCAACACATATTGTTATCCTACATTAAGCACCGACTAGCGCTTCGGGCGCTAGCTTAACCCAATTTCGACGGTAGATGTCCCCTAAACGTCCAGTTGTTTGTTTTGATCGAACAAGATCGTGCCCAACTTACCCAACGAAGCAACTGACAGCCAATCTCTCGAAACATGCGGCTCAAGGTTTGTTATGGTTTTGAGCGAGTAATGAGCATAATTATTTTTTTGTACCTGGTACCTGCGTGTCGTAACTACCTTCTCTTTAATGTTGACAATAGTCCCTGAATAATTGGGGACAGAGTAGCATCAATGAAACGAACCTAGCCGGATAAAAGGGGTTACAGAACTTGCTTGGCCCACCCCCCGCAACCGGCGACAGCGTCACCACCACCTATTCATAGACAACGAGAGAATATCAATGGTTGCAATTGCAAACTGTAGAAGCTAGACTCAGTATCTTATTTTCTAACTTTAATAGCTTGACCCACACCCCTTCGACGCGGTAGAAGTGGAATTTGTAACGTGAGGCGATTTAGTTAGGCATAACCAGGCCTGAACCAAGCATAAAATGGGCGATGGTGCATCGTCAAGCAAGGGGACCTGCCAAAACGATTGTCCACTTGGCATATAGTCGTCATTTCATGTTATATTTTCCAGAATACCACCAAATGGTACCTTGACGATCGGCCGTTTTATGCAAGGCCCCAAAGTAGCCGTTGGAACGATCATCGCTTGAACACCCCTTGGGAAGGTCCATCATTGCAAGGTTGCACAGGGGAGAGAATGTAGGAGCTGAGCATTATCCCGGTGCCGATGTTTATGATTGTTGGTGGAGTATGCCACCATTGACCCCCCCTCCTCTCCCCAAACTTGCCGAAATTAAATTCGGGCGCTGCTGTCCAAGCCCGAAACCAAATTTAGAAAATACTCGATGTTTTCGGTTCTTCGCTGGTGATTGTTTTTCTAATGATATTCTAAGTATTTTTTTGTCTAGCCGCCTATTAGTCCTTGTCACTCACTCGTCTAAAATGATCTAGCAAAGAATAAGCAGGCCCGCATTGAATTTTGACTATAAATTATTTCGGTGTTATCACCTACCCTAATTCAGTCAGGGCTATTATTAGCTGCACTGGCTTAGCTGGCCACCTCAGTTGGACTGGCAATAGCTTGATACTCATACGTTGATTTAGTTGCCAGCACCCTTAGTAATAGAAAAGATTTCGTATTTACCTTCCATGCGCTTTAACTAGAATATTTTACACTGTGATAATGCACTGATTTACCAAGTCAGTTTTGGTGTGGTATCTGCTTAGTGATGAACACTAGACCATTGGTAGGTGTCAGTAAAGATTCTCTCCTGACTCATTATTTTGTGTCGCAAGTACCCAGTATCAGGATTTGTAAAGGTTGGGCACGAGCAATGGTTATATCCTTTTGGTTAATTGCTGGATTAATGCATTCAACCTTGTTCCATTGACGGCAGTTAATTCATGAGGCAGTTAAATCATGAGCAGCCTTACCTGTACCTTGTGCGATGGCCGACATGTTACTCAAAATCAATTGTGGGCAATTGGCAAAGAACTTGATTTCACCACGTGTAATGTCCACCGATTATCAGCCATGGTAAATGATCAATTGTTATTATTTCATCTGGTAATGCTGGTAATTTTCATCTGTAAATGATAATTGTTCTTAAGCATAGCTCGCTGTGGTACATTCTCACCCTTTGCCCACTGCTCGGAAAGTTATTCGTTTCTAGAAATTAATAACATTTGCAGGGGCCAAATTAGGTATAATCTTGGCTTCCACCTTAACATTGGCATTGACGAAGACATTTGTGGTAGGATTAACCCTATCGAGGTGTAAGGTTATTTCATTTATAAACAGCAAGTTTTTGCGTCCATTAACCAAAACCCAGCTATGCATCTCTGCTTGTTTGCTGCGTTGTTGAATAAGGTTTAGTTATCATTACCTGGTCGCAAATCCAAAACACTCCAGTTGATTGTATTTGGTAGTGAATAGCAATTAACATCTCAATTTAGGATACATGGTTAAATCGAAGTGTTTGGAATAATTAATACCCCGGGATTTATTTTCATTAGCAAACTTTCTCCAACTATTAATGACAAACCGAAGGTTAACTTCATATTAGCGGGATACATTTATCCGCATTCCGAACAGTTCAAAATGATCTGGAAAGATCATTTAGAATGTGGTTTCATTTCTCTTACAGGGGAGTAGGTTGTTTACCCATTATCCTTTTGTATCACACCCCTTAATCAAAACAAACTTCTTTAGTTGTCAAATAATAGTACTTGATCTAAATTATCTGTCAGTATCTTACAGCGTTGTTTGCCTGTATGCATCCGCCGGTCTAGTATAGTGGTTAGTACGATTCGTTGTGGTAGTAACAACAATCCCGAATAAACCCAGGTTCGATTCCTGGGGCCGGCATTACTTTTTGCATTGCGTTAATACCACCCATCAACAGGATTTTATTTTTATTAATTATTACAGCTCTCTTTTGCTTGCGTTGTGTTTATTTGTCGTAACCATAGTTAATCTATATTCCCATCATTTACTTGGTAGCGTACTGTCTTCTCCACTTGTCATCGACTTCAGTCAAGTAATAAGTACCTTCACCCAAATGTTCAATAGACCCGGTAGGCTTGAACAGCTTTTGAAGGTGAGCCTTTTCCCGAGATTCGATGGCTTCGAGGTACTTTTCGGGGGATTGAATCAGACGGCCAGCTCCCAACTTATAGTCAAAGTCCAACACCTTATTGATGTAAGAAATGTCATCGACAACCTTGACTGACAACAAGGTCGATGCCAACCCCGAACCGTAGGAAAACACCCCGATTCTCTTGCCTTGCAACTTTTCCGAGCCAACATGGTATAACAACGATGCCAATGCCACCCATGCGGAAGCAGTATACATGTTACCAGTGTTGGTGGCCACAGTCAATGCGGGTTGAACTCTTTCCTTGGTCTTTTCCTTGGCCAAACCGACGAACGTCTTTTCGAGGGTCTTGTCCACCAACAGTTGTTCATAAGTTAACTTGGCGAGGGCAGCCTTGGTTTCATCATCCAAATCAAATTTGGAAGGATCAGCGAGATAATCGTTGTACATGATTCTGGCGTAAGACTTCGTCACCAACTTACAAGTGGGGACATGGAAGGCGTTGTAATCAAAGTATTCGTGGCCAACGGGGGTATCGGACTTGGTGATCTTCTTGGAGTAGTTCCGGTAACAGTTGTCAACCGCCTTGACGTAACACGACAAGGAAAAGTGGCCATCGACGACGGGGTATTCCAGGGTAAAGTCGGGCTTGTAAAAGTCGTAAGCGTGTTCCATGAACGAACCCCGAGTAGATTCAAATACAATGGGAGCATCGGGCCCAATCAACATGGCAATTGCCCCGGCACCACCAGTGGGACGGGCGGCACCCTTATCGTAAATGGCAATGTCACCACAAACCACCAACGCATCGCGGCCATCCCAAGAGGAAGATTCGATCCAGTTGACGGCGTTAATCACCGCCGAGGTCCCCCCGTAACAAGCATTAATGGTATCGATCCCTTCGACATCTTGGTTGTCACCAAACAATTGCATCACCACCGATTTGACCGACTTCAGCTTGTCCAAAAGGGTTTCGGTACCAACTTCCAACCGGCCAATATTGTTGGGGTCGATATTGTAGTTCTTAAACAACCGGGACACCACGGTAAGAGCGAACGAGTAGATGTCTTCCCGGTCGTTGACGAACGACATGTTAGTTTGACCCAACCCGATGGTGTATTTGCCAGCAGGAATGCCATCAAACTTTTCAAGCTCAGCTTGGGACACGGCCTGGGTGGGCACGTATACTTCGATCGCCTTGATCCCGATGTTTTGAGGTCTGGTCATTTAACAAGTGAGTAGTATATGAAATGATTCGGCGTCGTTTAATTTTTCATTTAAGGCTTGGGGAACGACGGGACATATGCAGGATGAGATACGGCTAATCAGGTGATGTTGATTGTTAGTAGAGGTTGGTGGGAGGGTAGTAGATGTGAGGATGTGGTGGTTTGAGTGCTGGGAGGTTCATGAGGCTGCAGGTGATGTGACATGTTTGTGTTTGTGGGTGTCGTCGTTGTGGGAGATTACTACCTTGAGTAACTGATCTGACGCGTCTCGTACCGAAGAATAATCGCCATTGTAACCGTGATGAATGGGGGGAGAGATTCAGAGAGCGAATAATAATGGTTATGGTGGGGTTAGGAGATGTTATATTAATACGGGTGGGGGGGAAATAGTTTTGTTATTAATGGAAGTCGAACTTGGGTTTTCCCAGATTCCTTTTTGACTGTGCATTGTAATTTATTACAAAAATGTATTATTTAAGCAAATTTTTCAAAACGCTTCCATCAGCACCCAAACATCAATAATAGACCAATAAACAAAAATAAGCATCAACCACAGCCAGTTGTGGTTGGTTAGTTTCATAAACCACAACATGTTTCAAAGTGCTCAACCTCCTCACCAATCTCCTCTCCATCTCCTCACCAACTGCTCACCAACTACAGTGCTTAATAATCTCACACCATGCTTCCAATTGGTGGGGTGTGCCTAACAACAAAAAGACTTGTACAAGTGGCAGGAAACGATGCAACCAAGTTCATCAATGGTCTTGTCACTCTGAGGTTTCTCCCCAACATCAAAAAGAAGAAACAGCATACCATCTCAGTGGTTGATAACGCCCATCAAGAATTGGAACAAGTGGTGGATATCCATAAGAACTGGGGGTTGATGCACGAAGATATCTATGATCCCATGAATACTATCACCATCTCGAGAGATGGCGTCAATCTGATGGTACTCAACCTGAAGGGTCGAGTGGTCACCGATGCCTTTATCTATGCGTTACCATTTGCTGGCACCAACCAATTGCTCAATGAAAAGCCATCATATTTGATTGAAGTGGATGAGTCCATGGAAAAGAAAATGTTATCCTTGCTCAAGATTCATAAATTGGGGGCCAAGGTCGATATCACCGCTCGACCCGATTTATCGAGTTATTACTACTACCATGATTCGCTTGAATTTGATCAGTGGTTGGACGGAGTCCAACAAACTTATTTTGATACTTATACTCCCGCTGATGGGTTGCAAAATGCCAATTCTTTTATTAAGCTGGGGATTTTCACCGCCAATGCCCTGCAGTTGATTTGTGGGTTTAGTTTTGACAACCGTATCCCCAATTTTGGCATGAAGCTTGTGACTAATGGACAGGTCGATCAATTATTTGATGCTAACCACTTTCCCTTTGACCAATCGCCGGTGACTCCCGTGGATTTGGTGAGAAGGCGATACGTCAATGGCCTTTTTGAAGTGGGTGATGCCCCCGCTGGTACCACCCTATTACCATTTGAAACTAATCTTGATTATATCAATGGTCTTTCCTTGGAAAAAGGCTGTTATGTCGGCCAGGAATTGACGATTCGGACATATAACAATGGGATCATTCGCAAGCGGGTGGTACCGATGCAATTCCATGCCCTTGGTGAAGATATTGATGAAGATTCACCCCAAATTGTCATTGGCGGCGATATTGCCGATATGGTGGCCCATATCGGCCCCGAACAGGATGTATTACCGGTGGTGGAGACGGAACAGGAGCCAGTACCACCAGCATCATCGTCACCATTTGGCCAATCACTGAAACCCGTCCGTAAACGGAAAGCTCTGAGTGGTAAGGTATTGTCAGTACAAGATAACATGGGGTTTGCTCTCATGAACCTCGCTGATTTGGAAGCATCCCATGAGTATAAGGTTGACATTGATGGTACATGGGTCGGAGCAACTGCCTTTCCTCCTAGTTGGTGGCCCCAAGAATCATAATAATCACTTTTAAATATGGTTTATAGCGAGTCCATCGCAAATATTGATAAATACTTGGAGCACCATATCATAATGCCCCCCGGTTCGACCCCCGAAAATCTTGATCCGGCCATCTTTACTAAGATTAACCAATCGGGAAAGCACTCGAACCAATTTGAGATTGGTTAAATCAAGCTTGATATAGGTTTTAACCATCCATTCGATCCGCTCAATCGCAGTTAGCGCTCGATCACAATGATGATCAAAAAGATTGAGCACATCTTGACTGGGGATGGTGAATTGGAAAGAATTCAACTTTGAATTAATTCGACCAGTTTCCAACGCGTAACTAAGTTGAAGATCACTAAATTCAGATGCTGTTGATTTGGTCACCAACCGGTCGACGATTGATGCCATCAGCGGTGGGGGGATATCAATGGGTTTGGGGGTCCATTTTCGTTTGTTTCGGGGATTCTGAACAATCGACATTAAATACTTCATTTGAGCGGTGATCTTGATAAACACCCAATTGCGACCGTTACGTGTGATAAACACAAATACCGACGGTTTAATGAGGTGAGGAGCCTCAAATTCAAGTGCTAACACCTCAGCATTGGCTCCATCTACTTTGATGGTTTCTTTAGTGGAGGTGACCTCCACCATAGGCACCACATCATGGTACGATTGGAGGCCTAGATTCTGTCGGAGCAGGAGGGAAGTGTAGAGGTGAGCACTTAGTGAATCTCGAAGCAACTTGATATCATTATCAGTGAAGTAACCCTTGTAATTGATGGGAATATTTGCCTCATATACCCGGTAGGTGATGTTGGTATATAGCTTCAGCATCGACGACGGTAGCGCAGCTTAACGCTTGTTTTCGCGACAGTACTGTTGTGGTTTTTTTGATGACATAAGCTGGGTCTTTCCTGTCCCCGTTTGAGGTTCGGGCCGATCAACCACGTCAATCTGAGTAATGAATACCCGGAATGCAAGCTCCTAGATGTATCTCATCCCTTCAGTGGTCGTCTACATGTATGCCATTCCGCATTGACGGCGCGATTTATCGCCTACATATTCTCCCCATACTAAACTAAACCACCTGTTAACGAGTGCGCACGAAGATTAACATTTAAGCTTTCATCGACAGGGCCGGAGAGAAAGGGACTTAAGCGGAAGAGTCCATAAAATGACCACTTTTGTGGAGGGTGGGTGTATATTAATAAAAAAAGTGAGTGTTTTGTTGGGAAGTTTCGTGTACCAACATTTCATTACACTTGTACTGGTTAAGCTCCTCCTTTACCCTTAAGATCTCATTAGAATTAGTCATGTGATACTGGGTCACCAGCTTGTTATATCTCAGGTAGACATCGGGAGCAAATGTTTCATTAACCAGAATGGTATTGGCAAACATCACTCTTCCACCATGAGGATGATTAGGATGGCTTGAGCCCTTTCCCCGTAACGACGAATACTTTGGATGTTGTTGGCCATTAACCGAAATGGGTTGAGCAGGTTCAAACTTGCGAACCTTGATCTTAATCGTGGTAAAGTCCAGCAATTGCTGCACGTACTTTAAATTACCCAACCGACGGCGATGGGGTCCCGTCACGTCAAACTTATCAAAGACTTGTTGAAGTTGATCGCGATGAATGATAACCACCTCTTCGTTGCCATCAATGGTCTGGTACACTTGGTCCAAGTCCAACTTTTGGTCCAACTGAAGCCAATCAAACTCTTCTTGTAACGCGCGGATATTATCGTCGACATAATCGTCGCCGTCGCCTTGGGGGTCGACATAAATATCCTTGACTCGCTGGTCTTTAATTTGTGCCTCGGAAAGCTCATCATCCATGAGAAATGGGTCATGATGACGAGTCAGCAGCGACAGCGACACCAGTCGGAGTTGTTTGCTCGGATCGACATTATCGATCGCTTGGAGAACATCTTCCAACCCCCCGGCCACCAGCGGTTCATAGCTTGGAAGAATCAATGGCATTGCCACTGGTTCACTTTCTTGAGGTGCCGCCGTGGCCATTGACGGCGCCATGGCCGGCGCCGGCGGTGCTTCCACCACCGGCGAATCTTTAGAAAACAACTTTCGGAAAAACAGCCGGATGGAAGACTTGGAATTTTGTCGACGTAATTCCATCAGCGACGACTTCCGCGATGGTGTGACCTTGTCGTCCTTCTTTCTCAATGGATAGTATTCCACTCGAGAGGGAGGAGTGGGTTCCGCCACCGCCGCCGGCGCTGGCGCTGGCGCCAGCACCCGAACCGGAACTTCTTCTGGTTCAGGTGATACCGTGGGCACTGGCCCCCGGTTGACAATAGGAGGTTCACTCTGACCAGCGGCAATTCTTTCCTCTTTAAAAACAGAATGACCAGCATTCTCTCCCAAATGTTCCACCGATGGGGAAAACGATACCTTTTTAGAAACCGTATCAAAAAACGAGTCCTGAGACTCCACCAATGATTGCATCAGCTTCAGATAAACCGCCAAATCACCTCGGGGGGGCACTGATTCGTCATTAAGCAATCCATTAATCACCTTTTGTTCATAAAACACCGTCGAGTACGGCACCGACCGATCCCCCAGCGGCACGGAGGCGGCTTCATATATCTGATTAGTTTTCTGGGAAATCATCGACGAGAACTTTTCATAAGGCAGGTTTCGGCCTCCACTGGCTTCAAGCGTCGATGGCGACACCGGCTGGGTAATATCGAAATCGGAGGGTCTGGTGGTGGGGATAGATTGAGTGAGAGTAAGGTCGTGGAACCCTTGGGTAGAAGTTGCTTCCGACAGCGACACCAGCAGAAACAGCGAAACTGCCATTGGCACACGCGAGATGGGTTCGTGTTCGGGTAGCGGATATAACGGTTCCAGCTCTTTGGCAACGCCGTCGACTCCATCAATCAGGGTCAGCGGAGTGTTGGAATTGGAGCGGATCCCAGTCAGCGTCAGTGTGGGAGAGGTTTCGTCCACCAGGGATACCAGAGTCAGCGAGTAGCGCAGACTCATCAGCAGTACCAGGGTTTGGGGGAGGTGGGAAGCCAGTGATGCCGGAACCTCGGGTAACAGCAGTAACAGCAGCATCATTGGTGGGGGTTGGTGAGATGGTGGCGCCACCATATGAATAATCAGGTCGGAACTTTGGGTCCGAACAATGTTGGTTGGTTGCATCCGCTGGAACGAATTCAGTCGGGAGGTGGGGAGTGGAGGTAGCTCCACCTCAAAATTCAGAAAGGTGTCGCCCTTGTTGTTGCGGATTGACTTAAGGAGGGAGTCCCGCGATGTGAATGAGTGGTTTCTTGGAAGGGGACGGAGCGAGCTGGCGGCCGGAGTGGAGTTGTTCCTAGGCAATGGTGGCAAGGAGTTTCTCGGAGGGGGAGGGCCCCCCATCGACAGCGCCAGCGCCAGCGCCAGGGGCACATTAGTCATGGAATATGCTCGGGGGATCTTAGCGGGACGGTTACGGCGTTGAGGCTGGTGCCGGGGCCGAAACACCTCACCATTGGGGAAACAAAACCCCTGCTGATTGCCGGCGACCCCCCCAAAACTCAGGGGAGTCTTTTTATGATGTTTGGGAGCAAAGCGGTCATTGATGGTGAGGAGGTCGTCGGTGTTTAAATCTCGAACCTGATGGGGGTGCCGAGGACCCAGATTGGTGCCCTGGGTGGTTTGGGATCGCCCCAGACCCACCAGATTGAGCGAATGGCGGCGGTGGTCCATTTGGGGGGTGGTTTTAGCAAACCAACTCTGTTGCTGTGAGCAGGTGATGGTTTGTATCAAGGGTGGTCGTCAACAACAAATACTCCACGGCTAAGGGCAACGATGGATACAAGGGTGGCAATATGACGATGGTGGTGATGGTGCTCTGTTGTTGCAAATGGAGTTTTTTTTTCGGTTCACCTTATGTGGTTTGCTGCTTGCAGCGCGTTCTCGATAGCCCGCCGGATTCACAGCCACTTTACAACTCTATGCACAATTGCAATGAGACAGGCAAGCAAGGATTAGACGAAATAGAACCCTCACAAGGCTGACACGCAGGTGGCAAGGGTATACTAGTGGAAGGCTAGAGCTAGGTTAGGGCTTAATAACTACAAGGAACCATCACCCCTGATGAGGCCATTATCGCCCTGATAAACCTGGTGGTACCGTTCAGCCCTTCGGATGAACATCATAGCAAGTTCCGAATGTTGATAACATTATTATTGTTATAGTTTAGATATGTGCCCTGGGGAAAAAGCGGGCAGGGGGGGGTTATTAACTATTCCCCCCCCCTCGAACCCCCCCCCCCCGAAAAAGAATTGTTAATCCAGTGGTTGGTTGCTTTCCAGGACACGCCCTTTACCTGCACCCCCTCGGTGTAACGGCGCTATGCCACGCAAGGGGAACTGTCGCACTGGTGACCACGCCACGATATGTAGTCGGAATGAGACATTGCTAAGGCATCCCCAAGGCGACGGCGCTGGTGGTTCTAGGGTTGATTGCCCTCAAAGTTTAATTTTGGAAGTTTCATTCTAATTTGGTAATGTAATAATGTGGGATTCTGCCCGATGGTCGTATTAGTCGTAAACCCTAATTGGGAGGCCAGGGGATTGGCGGCGTCTGAAAACAATCTTCACTGTCCTGACAACGGTTTCAGATTGCCTCAACTTCACCGAAGCGAGCGACGGTGGAAACAAAGGCCCGGGGTTGATTAGTTGGTGTGTTCTCTTGTATTTTAGCAGGGATGCAAAAGTCTAATTATGCATCATTTCCCCGGGGATGCCGTTTGTGGCCTGAAATGGGTGTGTCAAATTAGTCAGGTACTGGTAGGTGGGACCGAGGAACGATGGTGGATGGGGTGGTGACGCCTTTTGACTGAGCAACCACTGGATTAGGAACAATAGCACTATGACGTTTATTGAGATAACGCCAGAGTGGGGACTGTAGAAGAATGGCGGGGTTTAGATGTTGAACAGGTGTCAAATGAAGATTGAGAAAATCAACTTCGAGAAATGAACAAAATCAATTTGTGGGAGGTGGAAAATTTAGCATATTTAGGAAATGGAGACGGTTTTAAAAAATGGCCGGACTGTTTATAATGGTGAGTTAAAGAACTAAATGGATCAAATTTAAGCGAGGGGTTTGCTAAGTGTTTTTGCTCATACTGGCAGTGACCAAAGTATGACAATTACATATGTAGACCCGCCGAAGCCAACTTAATTTACTGTCTTTTGGATAATAGTAGGATTTTGTCCCAATTCACCAAGTTGTAGGAACAAATGACCATGTCGTAATTGGAATCGAGTAGCGGTTGACATTGTGAAGCATCTAAACTGGTTTATTTGAGGAGCAGCCATTCCCATTGACGGCAACAAGTGGAATTTGTAAGAATAGGAAGACTAGGCTCAACATTGGTTATCCTGAAAAGGAGACCACAAAGTAATCTAGGGAACGACCCTACTGTTACCTCAAGATATTTATTTTTATTTATCAGGTCCAGTCTTGATGTTAGCTTGAACCCAACTTCAAAATTTCTGAAAGTGAGAGAAGAGAACCGAATACTTGATCGTGGTATAAGTAATAGAATGCATTAGGAGTAGGGTAATGAGTCAGAGCAGAGAAATGACAAAATAGAATGAAATAATAGCGTAGTGATCATACGGTAAATTTCCGAACTCTTATGGCAGAGAACGATCCCAGAGAAGTTGACCGAGAGAATGACAGAGACCCACAGAGAAATAAAACCATCAATAGTATAAAAACGCAGAGACCCACAGAGAAATAAAACCATCAATAGTATAAAAACGTCCTTTACTCATTTCGACTACCTCACACCAACAATCACCATGCCTACTATCCCCATCACCATTTCCACCTCAGTTTCGGCCGAACTCGATTTTGGGACCTATTCAATCCCCCTGCAAGTGGCAACATCAACCATCGCCATCGTTGAACCAGGAGTAACGGTTATCCCAACTTTACCCTCAGCACCTACCGCAACACCATCGATGGCAGCATCAGTAAGTTCAGCCGCCATGTTCACTGTAGTGATGATGTTCATCACGTTAATATTTACTTAGCTTTCTAATACATCAAGGTTGGTCAGACTAAGTCTCCAAAGAAGCATCATAAACACCGTTTCGTAAGGAGCAAACTTCTTTGCAACCTCCAACACATACTCATCATGAACTGGCACCCAGTCCCGCTTACTGTCCTTGCCATTGACAAATTTGCTTTTTTTCTTTAAACGTAGTTGACGTTCTTCATCGGCTGCAACCGCCTCCTTGGCAGCTTCCAACACCTGGGGCCGCAATTGAAGATAACGAGCCATTCCCCGGGCCACCCCCAAATCTTCATGAGCAAATACCCTCATTCGGTTTAAGGTAAAAACTTCAAACATCTTTGCCAGCCACTCAGCAATACCCTTGAGCTTAATCAACTCGGCCGTCAATTCGCTTTGACTGGCAGTCCGGTAGAATTCGATATCTGCAAGCTTTTCCTCAGGATTATTAAACACTTCAGATATACTAATGATATATTTGGTCTTCATATTGGATAAACCCGCCGCTCGGAGCTCTTCAAAGCTAAATTTTACCGTAGCTTGTGGGGTGGGCTCATCCTCACCGAAGACAAGGTTAAACTTATTCTCAATCAGCCGGGCAGCGGCCCCACTAACTTGTTGAGCAATCACCAGTCGTACCAATGCTCTCCAATAATCCACTGCCGACGTTGCATATTTAAATTCGTGCTCAAACGGTGGGAAAGGGCGGTGGATGAGCGGTCCATACAAACTGGGGTCTACCGTCAAGACGTGGTGACAACCACGAATGAATTCTGGACTGTGTTTATCAATAAATTCCTTGGGGAGGTTACCAGCGTATTCATCCTTGATAATCTCTCGAACTTGTTCTTCAAAGCATGTCTTCTTGACCTTTGCTACCTTCTTAGGAGATGATGGGGTGATGGCTCGCTTCTTGCGAGGGGCCTTAGGCGTAACAATCTCCTTTACTGGCGCTTCAATAGTGGCTAGAACCCCTTTAGATCTGGTTACTGGCATTTGTGTGGGGTGTGGGGGAAGGTTTGTCAGCAATTCGTTATTTCCATCACCAACGTGCGCTCATAACCTATGAACATTATCTCCATGCATAGGCGCCTACCAAAGTATAAGTAATAAACTATCATCATATCATTAACTGTAATTAGTGAGTAAACCCTCCTCTTCCTGGTGCAAGATTATAAGCATAAACATTTTCGAAATCAATTGCTCTCCGTTTATCAGAGCCCTTGAACCAAGTGACAAAGCGTTGAATGAGGTAGAGAGAGCACCCAATGAACCGGAAAAGGGCCATAAATGCCACAATCCAAAGAATCACCGTCAAGAAGATTTTCGCTCGCCCAGGACTGTCATTACTGGGAGAAAATGATGAAAATCCAGCGGCCTCCAACACGATGGCAATAATGATAAAGTTAGAAAACATCCACACCAATACCGTCACCGACCGCACAAGGGCATAATAGTCTTCATTAGTGGATTCAGGCTTATGGTCAGGTTCGCTCTCGGGAGCTTTGATGATTTCCAATTGGTTGAGGTAAGATTGATTAATTTCTTCTTCCTTGATAGGAATGGCCACATCAAAGAGCCCCAGATCAGTGACTCTAGCTGACCCCAAATCAGCAGCACCTGTCTCCCCCTTGGTCCCCCACGACACGTCATCAATATTACAAAAGGCATAGATGTTAAGCACATTGACGTAGGACGGTGACAACAAGATGTACTGGGCAAACAGAGTAAACATATGCCACGGTTCAAAGTACATAAACAGGGCAATAAAGTAGAGCGCATAAGTACTCAGGGTGGCCACCACCAAGTCCCGGAACGACAGATTCAGAAAAAATGACAGTACACTCAAGTTCTTGGTAGCAATAATATCCTCAATCGAATGCACTGCCATAAAAATGGCAGCAAATATCATGTAAGCCATCAAGATGGCAAAGAAAATCACAATTACAATGTAAAACTTTTCCGTTCCCTGGGGTTTGTTACCAAACGCAAGCACGAATGTGGTAACAATTGAAGCAACGTACAACCATAGAAAAACAATCAGCAATACTCGAGCGGGACTAAAATGAAGCAGGGAATCTTCCAAACCAGTACAAAGAATGCGGAATACCAAAAAGTACAGTCCCAACGAGAACCATGATACGATCAACGAGATGAATTGGTAAAAGAATTCAACGTGTAACGCCAATTTTCTTGCCAACAGGTGAGAACTCTTCCAAATTTTGGGAAAATGAGCAATGGCATAAATGGCAGCAAAGAACGACCCATTCAACCATCTCCGCCGTTGTAGGATAAATTCTGCCAATCGTTGAGGTACATCAGTCTCGGCCAGCGCACTTTTGACATACCTTAACAACCACAGACATCCATCCTTGGCCACCAATTCGAAACAAAGAATCCGATCCTCGGCCAAGTACATATTTGAGGTGAAAATCCCCGCCTCTTCCTTCATTTGGGTCCGTTTCAACTCATACTCATCATCGTTAGGGTCCAAATGACCACTAGAATGCAAAAACTCCCCCTTGAAATACTTTTCCAATGGTCCTCGACCATTGATATCATTTTGAAGTGCAACATAGCGATAAGCGGAGAATGCCCCCGGCAACACCGAGATAAACCCAAACACCAGTTCAGTTGGTTTATCCAAAATGTTCAGCATTTTATACTCAAAATTTTGAGCGTAAACCAACGGATTGGTCACAATTTGTTTAGCCTTTAACAGTGCTTTAATTTCACCACAAGCCCCGGCCACCTGAGCGTCCTTATCGAACTCTTGCCATAAATGATAAAGTGCTTTTCCCAGGGGCTGGGTACCACAATCCAAGAGAACGACGATTTCCGGTTGCAATACTTGTCCCAATGCTTGGAACGCCCACCGATGTGAATTGATTTTTTTGGCATTTTGTTCCTTTAAGCAAAACACCAATTGCACTGGAACAATCTTGGTGGTGGTAAGTTTCACAGTTTCATCAACTCGACTGATCCCCACCTGAGTGGTGTACTCATAAATATGACCTTGGACCTTTTTATCATCAACTCTAGACTTGGCCAATCCTTCTTGGTACACTCCTAACGCTGCCAAAAGTGCTTGAGCCCGCTTGTTAATCTTGGACCGTCCATCACTAATAATGCAAACGACAATCTTTTTCCACAGATCCTTTCCCCACATGGGGGAGTCCTTTCGCAGTTCTAAATGCTTAATGTTCTTAAATACCCCCTTTAATGTCCGGGCCAAGAGGATATCATCTTCATTGTACATGGTGATCACCACCATCAATTCGGTTCGTCTGGGAACGGGGTAATGCACCGGTCTTAACACATAGTTTTCCCGGTAAAAGTTGGAAGGACCACAAGTTACGGCAGTATACCGCATAAACGCAAACTCTCTCTTCAACCCCCCATTCTTCTCTTCAGGGTTGTAATCTTGATATTTGACTAAAAGTTCCAGAGCCACGGGACAATCCAATACCAAATGACCGTTGACCCCTCGTGCCCCACCAAACTTGAGGGGGGCATGTTTGGGATCTTCCCCTTCTGGAGGAGGATAATCTTCATCTTCATCATACTCCTCCTCATCATCATATGACATTTTTTCTTCATAGACATACTCATCTTCTTCAGAAATGCCCTTGAGCGATGGCGGAGGTCCTCGTTTGGTACCCACTGAGTACTCCAGTGGAGGAGGACCACGAATCAGCAGTTTATGACTAACCAGTACCGCAGGGGTGGGGGGAAATTCAACGGTGGCCAAATCATAATCATCACCATCAAAATCGTCAAAATCAATATTACGATTAAATTCTCGCTCATCTTCATCGTCGAGATCTTCATCATAGACATTGGGGACAAACGCCTCGTCAAAATCGGGTTCCACCTGTTCTGGTTCTTCAAAATGATGGACTTCATTGTGTCCGTGGTCTTGACGACGATGGGGCAGCTCAATCCGGTGGTAAAACTCATCTTCATAATCGTCCTGATGATAATAATTGGCGATATCCTCATAAACTGGAGTAACACGGGTATAAGTCGGAGGAGGAGGAATCTGGGGGAGATTTAACAGGTCACCATCGGTATCACTTTCAAAGTAATGCTGGGAATATGGGTGTTGGGCATGGCGGCGTTGAAGAATGTTTGCAATCAGATCTTCATGATTGTCAAAGTCATCATCGTCTATATCGGGGGGCGGCCGCCGCCGGGAATTATTGGACATGATTGATGTGGATTAATCACTAACGAAATTATTCTGGTTACAGCATAGATTAAGCTTTTAGCTTGTATATAATTAGTTTACCAAATCGGGTCATAATGTAAACATAAAATACATGGCTGGCTAGAGTGCAGATAGACTTGACATATGCGCGAAATGGAAATTTAATGATCTCATCGCCCCAGGATGGCTTCAAGGTTGACCACCATAAGCGAAACTAAAAAGAATGCTCCGCGGGAGTTTCGAACTCTCGACCTTCAGATATCTCACACTGGGTGTACGTATGAGACTGACGCTCTACCACTGAGCTAGCGAAGCAAGCGATGCCCAGCGAAGGTGTTGTGAATAACCTCAATTAAAAACGTAGAGCTAATTACAGTGTGATGGTCCATGGTACGCCTAACAGTGTCACTTAAATAGGTATATTGACCATGGTTTAATCATTTCAGTCTGTTGGGATGGTCCGCCGAGCCAGATATATTTCAGAATGTGAATAAATACTCCATGATGACTCTTAGAAGTAAAAGAAAGGACGGGAGGTTGTAAGCAGACTATTTTAAAATTGCATCATTGGGTTTGAAAAGTAGTGCTACTTGATATTGCTTTGCTTGGAAGTTTACAATCTTGGTGCTGGAAGAAATAACCAAATTTTAGTGATAAACACAAAAGCACATAATGGGGGGTAATAAAGTAACTCATACCATGTAAGTTCAATTTAATCCAAATGCTTTGATTTTACTCTCATTTGAGACAAGTATCAAACGCGATACCAAATGAACCTCTTATAAGGTCAGAGGGGGCACAAAAACGTCCAACCACTAAGAATTTTTATTCCATAATACGCTGAGGAGTCTTTTGTTTTATTTGGGTTGTTCATTAATCATTAATTCAAAATTTAATTTATCCACCTTAATGATAACCGAAGTCCTTTCGAACTTGGGAAAGACACAAATCTAAAATATATCACTCTGGGTAGTTACCCAAGTTATGAAAATATGACAGCTTAGTACGGGGAACAATTACTTTCTTCATATTCAAAGTGTCCAAGGTGAATACCTCTGAAGTAGCTCAGATAACTCAGAGCCATACTTTCGATCTCCGTCTATAACTTTTAGCTATACTCTCAATATACCGTCTAATCTTAAATAACTACCCCTATTTATGAATCAAAATTCCAAAATTGTTGGCTAGGAGCAAAAGCCGCTTGCATAAACACCCTTACACTATCCCGGCCTTCTGTTTAAATAAGAGGTGACAAGCCAAAGAGTATAGGTTTAACCTGTCTAATTTAAGATCACCACTCGGTTGATTGAAATATCACACTCCTGATCTCACTAAACCCATGATAAAGACAGTGGGCACAAACGTTACATCATGAGGAGCGCCTTTTCAAACAAATTAAATTGTATAAATATATAGCGGAAGTTTTTTTTTGGCAAGAATTGCTTCGCTAGCTCAGTGGTAGAGCGTCAGTCTCATACTTACATCCAGTGTGAGATATCTGAAGGTCGAGAGTTCGAAACTCCCGCGGAGCATTCTTTTTTAACCTTTTTTGAACCATTTCTCCTCTTCATTGTGGCCAAGTCCCATTTTATTTTAAAAATACCTTTCACCTTCGTTGCTTTTCGTTGGCTTGATCATTTTCACCCTTGTCTCGGTTTCTTTAATCAATCGACGTGTCGCAACCTCTCACCAACTACAATGGGCCGGAATCGAAGCCAATCAATTGTTGAACAAATAGCGAGCAGTGATAGGATAGCCAACTCCCCTGAACCCGATATAGCCGAAGAGATTATTCAGCCTTACTCTGATTTGGCCATTTCTCAAAGCTTGGACGAAGTTAACCATCAATCCAACCAGACCAGCGATGAAAAATTCCCATCAACTCCCAATGATGGGGTGACCAATGAAAAGGAAGAGGACCAGCTGGTTTCCAAATATCAATACGAAACCTATCTTGACGAAGATGCCATTCTGGCGATTGAAGATCAACAGATGGACCGGTTACTCAACTTTGCCAGCATTTGCAAAGTTAATAATGAAATACTCAAAGAAATGGAAGATGAAGCCACCGCTACCATTGATAAGCTTCTGAATTTGGAGATTAAGTATTATAAAGTGACAGATGAAACTGCCGAATTTGATGGCGAGCTGAAGCGACTTTTGCAATCGCAAGCGGTGGAAAAGGACCGGTTACAAAAGATGGAACAATATTTGAAATATTTCACCAAGTTTGATTTTATTGCCAAACATTTAAATCGCAGTGGGTACAATTTGGTGGTGCAACGGTCAGATATTTTTCGCAATGACATTTTAAAAGTTTTGGATGAAGCATTAACGTTTTTAGATGAACATCCAAATTTTAAAGATATTGATGTTTACAAGTCTCGGTTTCGTCAATGTATGACTCGGTCGATGACTTTGATCAAGAATTGGTTGGTGGATGAGGTCCGCGGTCGTCAGGATTTGTTGGTGGGGATGGCAAATAAAGCTAATGGAGCCAACCCCGAGGTATTTGTTTATACTGAATTTGCCAATTATGATTATGAAAAATTTCTGGAGTGGGTATTTGAAATTGATCTGCGAATTGAGGGCCATCAAGAATATCGAGGTCTTCTTTGGGATGTGGTGAATCAATTTTTCAAAACCAGACTAAAATTGGTGAGGATGTTGGCCCCACCTCAACCAACCAATGATAATAAATCAATCGTTCAAGAGACTCAAGATCTTATTTCCTACTATAAACGAGTGGTGACGCGGGAGTACGAATTGTATCAAAAGTTTTTCAACACTTCTACCGCTGATGATCAACTTTATTATTACTTAAAGGTAGTCTTGGACCCTTTATATGACCAGGTAAGAAAATTGGTACTTAAAGAAACCAATATTGGTCGACTTTGTGAGTTGGTGACTTTACTCCAAAAATATTATGAGTTTGAGGACGAAACCGAGGAAATCAAGTTTGATCAATTATTCTCTACCATAATTGATAACGTGCAGGCACGGTTAATCTTCCGAATCCAACTCTATGTCGACCATACCCTTATGAAATACCGTCCCAAGGCGGAAGATTTACAATTGGGACGGCGCCGGAGTAACGCTCATAATGAAGTCAATGTATTGGATGAAGACTTTGCCGACAATGCGTTTCCCGGTATTTACTTACCCATGGCCAAGGCATTGACCATTCTTACCACCATTTATGGTCTCATCAATAATGCTGTATTTGACGATTTAGCTCATACAATTGTCCACCTGTGCATTCAACTCCTCAATGGGGAATTCATCACGTTGGCAACCTCTCATTTGGGTACATTGGATGCCAAACTTCTTTTGATTAAACAAATCCTTGCCCTTCGAGAACAAATGAATCAATTTGATATTCGCATTGTCCACAACGACTATCTGATTGATTTTACCCTGGGACTCAACGACGTGTGGCAGACGTTGCGTCAAGGTCAATTTTCACTTAATAATGCCGGGTTAATCGAAATGGTTAAAAAGCTGGTACCAAGAGTGGTGAATAATATGACCGATGCCAATTATGAAATCGAGATGGATTTGAATAACGCCGTTAATGATTTTATCAAAGAAGGACTGAATTTGATTTCTGATCCCATCATTAATGGCCGTGATGCCAAAGATCCTAAAGCAATTGGCTCAAGTTATAAACATAACTTGATCACCAAAATTCCCTATATTTATGCCCAACTCAAGGTATTTATTGATGATGGGCAAATCCGTAAATATTTAATGACCAATTTGGGGAATTTGGTAGTTGTTACCTATGAAAGTTATTACAAGTACTTGATGGAACATTTGGAGGATAAACTGGTTGCTAATGATATCATTGAGGTCGATACGTTGAATGGGTTTGTTTCTGATTTGATCGCGGGTCAATTTGAATAAGTGGAGAATTTATATCAATGGAAAGTGGTAACGGCTCGAATGAAATAGCGAAAATTTATATTAATAAAAGGAGAGTTGTAAACAATTGAACAAAATAGTTACTGAAAGGCCTTCATATGAAGAAATCCTTGAATACTTTCAACAGTAAAAATGTTCCATAATCACCCCTTTCAATCATGGAAAGCAAGACAAATACCATCACTTCAAACCCATGGAAAGGTGTTCCAAAGCTGTCCCAAAGTTGTCCAGACAACAGTATTGCACAAAAATTTCGTCACCATGCTAATTTGTCTCCTCTTCAAAAGGATTATAGATATTCTTCGACAACATCTTGTTTAATTCATTCTTGACATATGGGATCATATCTGGTGAAATGAGAAGATGAGTATCATCGAGCTCCTCAAGTACAATTCCTCTCAGCTGAGCATCAATTTGCATTATAAGCGCACGGATGGATGGATCACATTGCACTAAGGCCCCTTTGGTGGCTCTCAACATCTTGTCAAATGGACCCGCGCTCTGATGGAAACCTTAGTATGGAGATGATGAGGAGTGACAATCAATAGGCGAACTATTCCATGAAGTCCGAAGATCACTCCGAAGCCAACTCCAAAGCCGATGGGATCAAACTCAATGATAATTCTAGACCAAAATTACGACACTTACCCCTGTCCCGAATCATCCACACACGTGGATTAAGAAGAATGACTTCACCCGTTAGATAGCTAATGTCAACCTACTCATAGAAATAATCCCTAATTGCGCCAGTATCCCTACATACATCACCATTAGCAATCTAGCCACTGAGTGACCTGGATTTTTCTTTTCTGCCTTATCAGTAATGGTCCCCTCGGGCGTATACCTCCGCCAGATCACTAACTATTATAAATAAGGGGCCCCACGTCAACAAGTAGCATGCCTTCTAAACAACCACAATACCATGGTGCCCGATTCCTCGAATTGACCTGCGATGCTTCCAAACCAGTGATAATTCCTGACAATATCAACCAATCTCAACTGAGACTGTCATCGGTGTCGACGATAGAGTCGCTCACTCTCCACTAGAATGATTAATAATTTATGACGCCCAATTATGATAAATCAATAAATAACAAATACTGAAAGAAAACACATATTATTACTATTTACAAGTAGTGATGGCATCATCAGTAATTGATCAATTACTGAATAACCAAAACTATTAACCATAAAATTCATTATACTTCTTCGCATAATAAGCAGTGGATAACCCACCCAAAGTCACCAACACCACTGGCAATGGCTTCTTGAAATGAGTAGGGATGGCCCGACCAAGACCAGCCAACAATAATGTGGCCGAAGTACCAAGGGCCACTTCCAACCCCCAGTCTTGGTTTTGCTTCAATAAGTAACCAGAAGCAGCATACAACGTACCAAAAGTGATGCCAGCAATAAGCGAGGGCATCAGCTTCTTACGGGTAAATCCCATGACACCGCCAACAAGGCATAAACCGGATAAGGTGAAAGCAGGGTGTTCCATTGTGAGCGTAAACTAGTTGTTAAGGAGAATAACTTGAGGGGAAAATCACTCTAGGTTGTGCGCGGGTACTAAAAGGGAAGGAGCCGAACATGGCCTTTGGTGAGAGGATGTAACATTGCTTCAATGAGGGAGTGGGGGAAAGGAGGGCGAGAGATTAAGGGGATTGCTTTAATAGATGGGTTTAAGTTAATAACAGATTTTTTCATTTCCAGTACCAGTGAACATTTGGCCCTTGTCGCTTGGTTCATCTTGTAGTCTTGTAACGTCCCAGTGGAAGTGAGGAATGCCCAATTCTCTAAATATGGCCTAACACCTACACTAACCACCAAACCCACTGCTACATGGCCCATTACATCCAAACACTCTAACTAAACACTATACCCCATTTGTACCGTTCTAAACATGCTCAACTGGCTCCATTGACGCTAGGGTCCGTCCCACGGTACCACCTCAAGACTGAGCGGTGACAACGCGAACTTTTCACCAATGAACATATCGTCCATCCTAAGTAGCCGATCAAACGGCAACGCCAATGGGTCAAATGATCCACCTCAACCTCAGCTGGGGGTTTTAGGTATTGTTCTGGCGCTTCGGGCTCCCATTACCGGAATTGGCGCCGAAGCGGCCATTGACCTTGGGTACAAACAACGAATCGAAGCAAATATCACCGCCATGAATGCCCTTGACCATCATCAACAGCAAGATCATCGGTGGAGGTTACTCAAATTTGATGAAGTCAAGCTTCTGAATTCAGTATTGAAGCATGGTGACTTTGCCAATAATTACATCGAGCGGGTGGTGGCCGAAGATATTAGTCTGCGGAATAATAAGATTTCTGACACCAACAAGAATAAAGAATTACACTACTTGGATCCAAACAAGCCGTTGCATCATAATACCATTAGGGGTAAGGAGTACCGGTGGGGTCTGACTCGAGAAGTCAACCGGGTCGAGCTGAAGCTGCGAAAGAGAAGACCAAACATCGCTGCCTCAGCTACTTGTACTGGAGGTACGGGAGCGGCGGCAGCGGCGGCGGCGGCAGTGGCGGCGGGGTTTACCGCTTCTCCTACCAAACAAACCAAGCGCAAGACTACCACCATTGGCGGACCTCCGTCACAATTCTCATTTCAAACCAGTCCCCATTTCAAATCTAAACGGCGCAAAATGCTGCCAGAATATGGCATTGAGGATACCGAAGAATTGGATATTGACGATTCCTTGATTGATGATGGCACTTCGAAGGAACTGAAGCAGATTGCCAAACGTTACGATTCAGTATACATTTCCATTTGGAAAGATATGCTGCGGAAAGATGCACCCAAGGCGCTGAGATTAATGGCCCAACTGACCCAAGCGAGAATGATCAATTTGAAGAAGACGGCGATTTTAGCGGCTCGGGAAGCCAAGAGATGGCAATTGCGGAATAACAAGAATCAAAAGGATTTGACCACCAAGGCAAGAAGAGCAATGAGAGAAATGTTCAATTTCTGGAAACGTAATGAACGGGTGGAACGCGACCTTAAAAAGAAGCATGAGAAGGATTTGTTAGACAAGGCCAAGAAGGAAGAAGAAGAAAGAGAAGCAAAGCGTCAACTGAGAAAGCTTAATTTCCTTATTACCCAAACGGAATTATACTCCCATTTCATCGGTAAAAAGATCAAAACCGCTGAACTTGAAGGAGCTGATGCCGATCCAACCATTTCTGGTGAAACCAACACTAATGGCGGCACTGATTTGGATGCTTTACGTGGATCAGAGCGGACGGCAGTATCCCTGCTTGATTTCGACAATGCTAATGACGATGATCTTCATAATGCCGCCGCTGCCAATGCCGCTCTGGCTCTCGCTCAAACCCAGTCCAAGGCCCGAGAATTCGATGATTTTACTAATCCTGATACTAATGGGGAAGAAATGAATTTCCAGAACCCTCAACTTATGGGTGATTTATCCATCAAGCAACCAGAAATGCTTAAATGTACTCTTAAAGAATATCAAATCAAGGGGCTCAATTGGTTGGCCAATTTATATGAACAAGGGATTAATGGGATTCTTGCTGATGAAATGGGGTTGGGTAAAACCGTCCAACTGATCTCGGTGTTGGCATACCTTGCCGAGACCCATAATATTTGGGGGCCGTTTCTTGTGGTTACTCCGGCGCTGACCCTTCATAATTGGCAACAGGAAATTACCAAATTTGTCCCTCAATTCAAGGTATTGCCCTATTGGGGTTCGGCCAAGGACCGGAAAGTGTTGCGGAAGTTCTGGGATCGTAAACTGTTGCGTTACGACAAGAATGCTCCCTTTCACGTATTGGTCACCCTGTACCAATTGGTAGTGGCTGATGCCGCCTATTTTCAAAAGATGAAATGGCAGTATATGATCTTGGATGAAGCTCAAGCGATCAAATCATCTCAACTGTCCCGGTGGAAAACATTATTGCTGTTCCTGTGCAGAAATAGATTATTATTGACAGGGACACCCATCCAAAACTCCATGCAAGAATTGTGGGCCTTATTGCATTTCATCATGCCCCTGATTTTTGACTCCCATGATGAATTTTCCGATTGGTTCTCCAAAGATATTGAAAGTCACGCTCAATCAAATACCACCTTGGATGAACAACAATTGCGTCGTCTCCACGTTATTCTTAAACCGTTCATGTTGCGGAGAATCAAGAAGAATGTTCAATCAGAATTGGGAGATAAAAAGGAGATCGATGTCTATTGTGACTTGACCAATCGCCAAAAGAAATATTACCAAATGTTAAGATCACAAATCTCGGTGATGGACTTGTTAGACCCGCTGAGTTCGCTGAGTGATGGTGATCTGAATCTGTTGATTAATTTGGTAATGCAATTCCGTAAGGTGTGTAATCACCCTGATTTATTTGAACGGGCTGATGTTGATCTGCCGTTCTCTATGGCGCGGTTTGCAGAAACTGGAAGTTTTCTCCGGGAAGGTGATCTTGAATTGGCTTATTCTACCGAAAATCTCATCGGATATAACCTTCCCCGGTTGATATGGGATGAATTGGTTACTCCGTCATTGGAAAATAATCAATCCCATAAAGATTTGCTAATCAAAAGACTTTTTAACATTTGGCTGCCTCATAACCGTCAATTACCTGAATACTTCCGGTTAGCGGATATCCTGCCTCAACAAGCATTTGATGCCGCCTCGACTCCATTACTTGATCGGGCTATTGCTATGAAGGAATATACCGATATCAATTGGACGAAGCAATCGAGGTATGAGTATTGCTACGATGGTGAGTTCAGCCCTAAACATAGCCAATTATTGATTGTGGGACAAAATCTGAAGTTGAGTGATGTGTCTAATTCTTCGGGTCCGTTGAAACACTTGTTGGGAGGGGTTGTTGATCAAGTTTATGATGATGAATATTTTAATGTGCTTAAACCAGCAGCTCGGCCCCTGGCATCGGTACCACCAGTTCGGGCGATGTGTCTGTCGAAGAACTTTGAGAACCACTGGAATTATGAAATGTTCAACCCCAAGATTAGGCGGGCGATGATGCCAATTCTGTTGGATGAAGAGTATGACTTGCAAACCAACCAAACCGCTCTCGCCGATTATCCAAAGACAAATATGCTTCCTACTCCCTTTAACAAGATGCTTGATTATTCCAACATCCGCATGCCACTGATGAACCGGTTTATTACTGATCTGGGTAAACTTGCCACCTTGGATAAGTTGCTTGTTGAACTTAAGCGTGACGATCATCGGGTGTTGTTATACTTCCAAATGACAAAGATGATGGATTTAATGGAGGAATATCTTACCTATCGCCAACACAAGTTCATTCGTCTTGATGGTTCACTGAAATTGGATGATCGGCGGGATTTGGTTCATGATTGGCAAACCAAGCCGGAGATCTTTGTGTTTTTGTTATCGACTAGAGCTGGGGGGTTGGGGATTAACTTGACTGCTGCTGACACCGTCATCTTCTATGATTCCGATTGGAACCCCACCATTGACTCTCAAGCCATGGATCGGGCCCATCGTCTTGGTCAAACCAAACAAGTGACAGTATATCGGTTGCTTATGAGAAATACTATTGAAGAAAGAATGAGAGATCGGGCTAAACAAAAGGAGCAAGTGCAGCAAGTGGTGATGGAAGGTAAGGCCACACTTAAGCTGGCGAAGAGGGATGAAGAAAAGGCCAAAAAGAAGGATGTTGCCTTTTTATTATTGGGAGATGATGCCCTGCTGGATGAGCCGCTGTCCGGGACAGCGACCCCTCTGGGAACCAAACGGTTGGAAGAAATGTATCATGAAGGTGAAGGTAAGTTTCTGAAAACTGCTACCCCTGCTCCGTAGGTAATTTGCTAAAGAAAGAGATATGAGAAACGAAATTGAAAGAATATATGAATTATATTAATTTGAAGATTAATGAATTTGATTTGCCATTCAATTGGTGGTTTTTGACTCTATTTGAGGTTGGGCTTCTGCACCGAATTTTCATTGATAAACTTGAAAAAGTCGTCAACCCACGTTTCGTCTACTCCAAAATTACGGAATAACAGTTTTTTTTTTATGCTAGACTCCGGCGGGGTATCTAGCCCAATGAAGTAAACGATTCTACATTCGCCACCCAGGTTTCAAAAGCATGTGAAAGTTTAATAGATAAGTACCAATTTCTCTTTTCATTTTTTCATGAGTTATCCTGTTCCGCTTCCCACTGTATCTCGGCTGCTTTCCCCTGATGTTACCATAATTCTGTCGCCTTTCTATCTTCTTGGATTCGTGCCAATTGGTGCAAGAATGGCGCTTTTCCGGTATGGAAATGAGGTGATCGCATGGCTGCCCCTTCCGTATGGACCCTACATTGATGAAGCTCTTGCTAAATGGGGGCCTAACCTTAAGATTTCTTGGATTATTGTTACAAACTCTCATCATTGTATGACTGCTCATCAATACCGGAAGATTTACCCCAATGTAAAAATCATTGCCCCGGAAAATTCCAAATTGAAGGATGGAAGTCAACCCGAAGTGGTTATCACTAAAGAGGTGGGATCCAGGGTTTTAAAGGGTGATACTCTTCGTCAGCTTGGGGTAGATAAAGTAATTGCTGACCATTTCGAATTTGTTTACTTGGACAAGCATTTGAATCATGAATTGGTGGTTTATGAAAAGTCAACTCGGACAATTTTTGTTGGGGATATGTTCTTTAATTTGACCACCAAACAACCCGAGCAATGGTCGAAAGAGGTGGGTGGGAAACCCTGGAGTGCATTATTGGCAGGTGTAGGCCCTGACCTGTTTATTGGACCCTATTCCATCTGCTTTTTCAATGGGGTGTGGCTGTCTAATGCTGTTGCCAAAACTGCATTGAGGATGTTATTGAAAGATGTTGATTTTGATCGAGTAGTAATGTGCCATGGCGATGATTTGGTCGGCGATGATGCCAAAAAGATTATCAAAAAAACATTAGGATTATAATCGACTACTTTGACAGAAATACACAGGAAAACCACCAAGTTGGCTCCTCTAGTAATCTCGTTTAATTGGTCTATAAGGTACACTTCAATGGTCACCAACTGTCAAAATCTATATCAAACACAGGAATAATATGCTGTACTGGTGGTTTTGATCTATTCGTCTTTCCATCCCAACGAAATCAACTCGTTTCTGATTTCATCTTCCTTATTAATCTTTGAAACTTGAGTATCTTCGAGAGTTTCACCCCCAGCTTGCTTCATCTTGAGCACTTCGATGGCCCGTAACTTTTTAAGCAACGACCGGATCTTCTTTTCTTCCAAAGAAATTACCCCCCCAATCACCGACCCCCCTTGAGGGGCAGCATTGGCTTGGGGAGGAGGGGTAGCCGAAGCCGATGGAGGAGCAGGCAGTTCCAGATCTTCTCTATCCTTTTTAGCCGCCCGCTTCTTTCTGTTCTTGGCCGCCGCCTTCAGTTCCTTGACTTCGACGGGGGCAGCCCCAGGAACCACTCGAGCCCTTCCCGACAGAGGGTTGACGCCAACTCTTTGTTGAGAAGCTTGGGCCTTTAAAGATGCCTGTTCCTTCTCGTACAATGACAGAGGACCTGCCAGGGCCCCGGCTCTACGAGCGTGAGGAGGGCGGTAAGCACCAGCAGGACGAGTAGCGGTGTTTTGTTGAGTGGCAGCCTTCTTAGCCAAAAATTCATGGGCCAGAGGGTGGGCAGGAGGAGCAGGTTCAAGTTGCTTAAACAGGGGGAAATTGGACAAAGGTTGGGGCTTCCATCCAATCAGATTGAGTTCTTGGTATTCCTTCATGTAAATTAATTGCCCCAGAGCATGCCAAACCTTTAAACCATTATCCACTCTCAACCGAGGAGCAGTAGTGGCGGTAAGAATGAACCGTCCACAGGGACTCCATTCACACACCGAGGTGTTCGGAGCCTGGAACGTCACCACTTTTTGGAACTTGTTTTGTCGATCATAAATGTCCACCGTACCTTGCAAGTTACCAAACCCTGCCACCAACACGAACCGAGCGTGAGGGGAGTATAAGATGGTGTTACGAGGGGCCATGGGCATGGAGTGAATGGTGGCACCTCTGGCGTCGAAGAAGGTGGTCAGAGATGGCATAAACCCGTAGGACACGGCGAATTCTCTCGCCAGCGGCGACCAGGTAATGTCATGAATGGGACCTTCCTTGTCCAAAGTGATACGGGAATCGTACAGACCAGCAATCCCCAACAAGTACAAGTTGGTTTCACCATAGTATGATTGGTTAGTGGTGTCATGATCAGTCAGAGCCAATGCCAACAACGCCGTACCCAAAGTATTCCATTTCAATTGACACCGTTCCGCCTTGAAGAAATTCTTCAGGCAAATGGGTTGGTTAAAGGAAGGGATGTTATAAACACAAACCAGAGCAGGCTTGCCTCCCTTTTCGGGGATAAAAATGGCAATGGCGGGGTTCTTCCCAGGACTGACTTCAAACGCATTATAAGGACATTGAGGATCATTCACCTTGAATTTATGACTAGGTTGAGACAACGTGATCAGGGTCAGGGTTTGATCAATCTCGTAGAAATGGATTTCCTTATTACCTTGATGGCCCTTAACGAGGATTTTTTCATCGGCGGTAAATTGAGGTTTCCAGCCATTTTGTTGATTCTTCAGCCATTGGCAAATCACTTGTTTGGTATGCAAATTGTAAACGTGAACATTGTTTGACCACACACCCAGTTCCTTGGAGATCAACACTGGCTTGAGCCACATCACAAGGTAAGTCCCCTTGGGGGAGAACATAATGTCCATCACTTCGGGGGCATCGACGACGGCGTACACCTCGGCCTTGGAGGTGGTATCATAGACATGAACCGCATTGGGTTGAGTATAAGCAAACCGGGTACCATCTTCACAATAAAGGGCCTTACGGCATTCGAGGGTGGCCTTGGGTTCAGGAGTAATATCGACAAAGTCCTGTATTAACTCCACTGATCTCGGTAATTTACCTAGTAGTTAGTATTGGAAAGAGTCAAATCATTAGGGTCCCAGGGAATGGGATCTTCTTGGTAGGTTGACTATTAAACGTACAAAATAGTTCAGTTGATTGAGACATGCTGGTGGTGAAATTCTCGCCGATTTTTTTGTCTGGGTGCGGCGATGGGGAAGGCAATGGCGTACGCTAAGACTACAGTAGTCGACGACCTATTCTTTAAGCAATGTAGGACATTATTTTCGATTAGGTTGATGATGGTGGTGATGATCATTGAGGTTTGATGGGTATTTCTTGGAAATTTTACGTCATGGGCCCGTTGACCGCAACATTTTGCTCCGTCGGACTAGACATGGTAGAGTGAATTAGCACTGATTAAAAATTGATTTCTTTTTAACTACTAAACTAAATGATATTTTTGAATACTTAATTAACTCTTTACTTCACCAAAACGAGTATGACTGGTTTCGTTGGCATGTTTTTGTGCCCCTCCTTCACCAACAAATACCTGGTGACACTCCAAGCATCTTACCCGGAACCGAGTAGTATTGGTGACGTAATCATTATGTTGAAGGGTAGAGGCCAACCTCTTACACGCTTGCTCCACTTGCACTGAATTGCATGGCCATTGCACTACATCTTCGGTTTGATCTAAAGTTAGATGGCTATTTTCGGCAATGACATCGTAATGCACTCCACTATAACACAAGTACATTTCCGTGGTAGCACCGGTCCCTTCAAATTTAATAATATTCCCCAGTTCAACATCAACACAGTTGATATCGACCTTAAGCCAATTGGCAAGAATTTGCAATTCGATCGCCCCACCCCAAGCGTCTTTGGAGGTGATCCACTTGCAATAACTAGCGGGAGATTGCCCCAATACCACTTCAGTATACACTTCGGGATTGGCACGAATATTATCGGCCACCACCTGACGTAATTCCTTGACGGTGGCTACGGCAATATGGCCCATACCTAAAATCACGGCAGAAAACATGCACGAATTATCATCGGGGATATTTCGTAACACCAAAAAGCTTTTATTTGCAAGAAGCAGTACATACGGGATATCGGGCACTTGGCCGAATGCAACCTTGACCAAGTCACCATTTCTAATGCCAACTTCCAGCAATTTGCTTGAACACGCGGAAAGATCGATTGATTTGGAGGGAAAGCCAACCTCCAATTTTGCCACCGGTCGTCTCTTGGAATCTAGTTGAGTGATGGAATCAAGAAATGGACCCAACTCGATATCTTCCAAGGTGAGAGCCACCAGGGTGTCAGGAGTTTTGATTTTAATCCTCATGATGAGATGATAATCTCAGATTGAGTGATGATGAATGGTAATATTTATTCCTGCATGTTGGCATCGCCATCAGTGCCAGCAGGTTGTTGATCCAGGGGCACCCCGGACAAGATGGCATCGAGAGTGTCTTTCTTTTGGTTGATCAATTCATCGAGTTCTTGTTTGTTTTCTTGTTTCCATTGTTCCATTTGTTTATACTTTTCCACCAGGGCGATAAACTTTTCCATATTAACCCCCACGGCAGCTTCAGCTTCCAAAGGAGTATAAGGACGTTGATTTAAATCCTTGACCCGACGTTTATGGATCTTTCCCTTGACGTGGCGATCCAACGAGATTTGATTTTCAAAGTATTTGGCACATTCGATGCAATAATATTGACCCAACCCGGGTTTGGTTTCATCGAGGGGTTGATTCTTGAGCAGGTGGATCAGTTCCTTGGACAGGAGATCATTATAGATGAGATCCAAGTCTCTGGTTCTTCTTTTGGTCTTGTATCTTTTGACGGAGTATCTACCCATGATGCGATGAGATGTATAAATGCGATGAGGTGAATGAGGACGATAATGGGGGAGGTGTGAGGTGAGGTATTGAAAAAATGGGGGGCACCAGCTAATGTAGTTTTACGTTTGTAGGTGAACAGCTTTTGGTAGGGTTCGTAATGATCTTGATAATTTTGGTGACCACGTGGAGGGCGACATTAGGAGCTATTATCTCTGGTGTGATTGATTTATGGTGACATCGGCATTATGAAGGATTCAATAAGTTCAAAAACGACGTGAACGGGAAATGATCATGTGCTACTAGTGATGTTGTTGTTACAGTTGTGAATACATTCTGTTCTTAAAATTGTTGGAATTTTATGATCAATTGTCAATATTTGAAAGAGAGAGCAAATATTAATTTAATTTTTCAATATCACATTCCAGTCACAGCACATCCCGATAGAGCGATCCTTATTGATAAAGTTTATTCCTCGCAATTTTCTATAAATCTGTGTTACTGGAAACGTATTGGGCAATTCTTTATAAGTATAGAGTTTGTATTACCAAAAAAGTATTGGAGGCTATTCATCATAGGATATGAACTACAAGGTAGGAATGTACAATTATAAAAATCGCCGACTTTTATCAGAGTTATCCAGTCCATTCACCTGTTACTTTGTTATTGAGTCAGATCTTCCTAACTCCAGGTTTTAAATCAATCCAAATATATTGATAGCCCCCTTCCCCCACCTCAGCTATCCAATCACATTCTTCCCCCCATTAAGTCATCCCAACCTTTGATAGCCACTAACACCATTAGTCTACAATTCATCGATACACATTCATACGTAAATAATCCAACATCACCACTAATGTGCGCGAGTTCGATTTCAACATCCAACCATCACCCAACCCCAAACAAAACAAAAAAAAATTCACCATAAACCCTAAATGAAATCATCACCCCTTTCATCACCTCTCCATCTACACCAACCCAACTACCCTCTCCACGCGTACCACCCAGTGCCGACGCGCACACAAATTTTCGCGTGGCCTTTCTACAACAACTTGTCAAACCATGAACGTGCTCGGGTTATTGGTATTTTTGGCGGTGCTGTTTGCCCATAATGTATTGCTTGCTCCCTATGGCAAGCAATGTTTCTTTGAAAACCTTAAGAACGGTGACGAGTTGGCCATCTCTTTCCAAGCTGGGTCGAGAAACCCTCATAACTCGGAACAATATACTGTGGACTTTTCCATCGTTAATCCCAATGCCCAAGTGGTGGTAAATCGGGAAAACTTGGAACACGGGGACATTTCTTACAAGGCTGATATTAACGGCAAGTACTTGTACTGCTTTTCTAACGAAAAGACTAACCGGGTGGACTTGGATGTTTCTTTCAATGTCCACGGGGTGGTTTATATTGATGTTAATGATCCCAAAGCTGATACTTTGGACCATGCCATTCAACAATTGAACAGATTGACTCAAGAAGTGAAGGATGAACAAGCTTACCTTGTGATTAGAGAAAGAACCCACAGAAACACCGCCGAGTCCACCAACTCGCGGGTCAAGTGGTGGTCGGTGTTTCAAATCATTTTTGTTGCCACCAACTCCTTGTTCCAAATTTATTATTTGAAGAGATTCTTTGAAGTCAAGAGTGTTGTTTAATGAGTAAATAGGAATCGAAAAAGGAATCGAAAAAAAAGAATGGAGAAAGGAATCGTAAAAAGGAAGCGAAACAAGAACAAATTGAGGAATTACATGGTGAAGTAGATGGTAAAAGTGTAAAGAGATTTTGTTGTTTAAAAGGAATGCAATTGTCAATTTAAAACTTCAATATTTCGACAATTTTCAAAATATTAAAAATAGAAAACTAATCGGAATATTCTTCCAAGTATTGTCATCACTGAAATACAAAGGATTGATATTACTTGGTTACGTTTTCAACCCGTTTTGTTGGACAGGTGGTGTCCATGGTGACTGGCTCACTACCTCCTTTTACCCGTTAGTACATCCCATCGCATAGTTACCCCGGGGTGTGGGGTAAGATGAGTGCCGGAGACGCCCTCCCCATGAATAGTGACCACAGTCACTTGTAAAGTGTTATTGTACAATTGAGTTTAAATGTGACCAGTTAGAGACTTTTCAGGTTAATGAGCCGCGCAAGTCTCATCCGTCTCCCATTATGAGCGTTACTACCAATGCTACCGCTATGAAAAAGTCAACACACAACTAATATTACCCTTACTAATATCATCATCAATTATTAACAGTTCCAATTACAACTAATCTTCATCATGAAAACATATACCACCTTAGTAGCAACCATGACAGTAAGTATCGTTAAAAATGCTCGTTGTATGTACCCATTATGGAGATTCATTCATCACCATTTCGACCCATTTTTCCTATTAACCGTCCAAACTTCGCTAGAGCAAAAGTTCCAAAAACAACCCAATAAAACCTTCTAACTCCTCCACCTTCCTCCCCTCCTCATTGCTTACCCCAAACATCTTGTATAGACCATACGCGCTATGGCCGAACATCGAAGCCATTGTGCATGTCAGTTATTTTTTGGGTCGGCCACCTTTACCGTGAAAAAAAGTTTGTGTCCTAAAATATTACCAGACCTCCCACCAAACTAACACAAAGGAAAAGTTCTAAATGGTGACCTCCTTCACCAATCCCCAACAGGGTCATTGATTGTCATTATGGTCAGCGTTTGTCCCTGTTGCCGCTGGTGATGATGTCAAATTGCCCCATCAAGGTTATGTACCCCGGACCAGGTTTGTTCCGTTGTGGCCCTAAACCACACACGATTAATCACTCAATGGTTCGAATCGGTTCAATCACCACCGATCGAATTCGCCGCTGCGGTGGATGACTACTAACCACCTTGGCCAGAGGGGTTCGGGATCGTTAGTGCCGGTGACGTTGCTCCCATGTGGTGGGGAGTTCCCGCTACTTCAGGTACGGCACCGATCGTGTGTACGAACTAGTTACATGTAACGGTCGCAAACCTCCTTTTGACCGAAAGGTGCCTCCTCGGCATACAAATAAAACACATGCTGGGGTGTGGAAGAAAACTCCGGGGCACTAACCAGGGTAGATCAACCCCACCATTACACTTCGGGTGGTTCCACTCCTCGTCCACCTTAATTTCACCCGAGTTTGTCCTTGCGCTGCCCGCCCAGGAAGAATTTTTTCCCCCCCCATGCTTCCCCACCTTTACTGATTTTGCCTTTCTTTTCGCAGCCCGTGCATAACCCCTCAATTGCCTTAGGCGGCGGTGGTGGTTTTGCGCCGGGATATTTAAGCAGCAGTTAGTGCCCCACAAGTTTTTCCTCGAGTTAACATTTCCCCAATGTCGTACTTTGCTAATATTCAAGAATTACCTCCTGATCCCTTGTTTGGGCTTAAAGCTCGGTACAATGCTGACTCTAGACCCAATAAGGTCGACTTGGGGATTGGTGCTTACCGGGATAATAATGGTAAGCCATGGATCTTGCCTTCGGTGAGAGCGGCGGAAAAGAAGTTACAAGCTCTGCCAGGTTACGACCACGAATATCTTGGGATTACTGGGTATGCCCCCTTTATCAATGGGGCACAACGGGTAATTTTTGGTGAAGAACTGGTTGCTCTTAAGAAAGGCAAGGTGGTGACTCAACAAACGTTGTCGGGTACTGGTGCCTTGCACGTTGCTGGGGTCTTTTTGTATCGGAATTTGACCCTGGGTCCCGGTCTGAAAAAGTTGTACTTGTCTCAACCTACTTGGGCCAACCACAATCAAGTGTTTGCTGACATTGGCTTCCAAGTGGACACTTACCCCTACTGGAAGGAAGACAAGACCTTGGACTATGAAGGGTTTTTGAATGCGATTAAGCAAGCTCCCCGGGGTCTGAATTTCTTGTTGCACGCTTGTGCCCACAACCCCACTGGGTTGGATCCTCTGCAAGAACAATGGAGAGCGTTGTTGACTGCTATTTTTGACTATGGTCACATTGCCTTTTTCGATTCTGCTTACCAAGGGTTTGCTTCTGGATCTCTTGAAAAGGATGCATATGCCATTCGTTGGGCCATTGAAAACCAACGCCAAGAACCCATTATTGTTGCCCAATCCTTTGCCAAGAATGCTGGGATGTATGGGGAACGGGTGGGATGTGTCCATGTCATTAATAATGACGTTAACATTAACAAGGCCATTGGCACTCAATTAAATAAGGTGGTGCGGTCAGAAGTTTCCCTGGCGCCTGCTTATGGGTGTAAGGTGGTTGCTACTGTACTTTCCACTCCGGAATTGTATGATCAATGGAAGAAGGATTTGATCACCATGCTGAGTAGAATCCATGCCATGAGAGTGGCATTGAGAGATGCCTTGGTTAAATTGGGTACCCCTGGTAATTGGGATCATATTGTATCTCAAGTGGGTATGTTTTCGTTTACTGGGTTAACCAAGGATCAAGTGGCTAGATTGGAAAAGCAACATGGGGTGTACTTGGTTAGTTCTGGTCGGGCGTCGATTGCCGGGTTGAATGAAGGTAACGTTGACAAAGTTGCTCAAGCCATTGATGAAGTTGTTAGACACGAAAAGTCAAAGTTGTAATGAGATATGAATATAATTAAGATAATAAAGGATAGGACGTTATAAATTGGGAGAGGAAGGAAGAAGAATCGAGCCGCACCTGAGCGGCACACGAGCCACACACGCATTAGCGGTTAGCAGTGTCGATGCCGCACCATCCCCTCAAATATTCTTTTTATCCACACGATCCTTCCCGTCTATACCGTTTAAAACACCATTGGCTGTATGCTTCATTATGTCTATTACGTAATACACTATATCCCCAACATCATTTACTTTTTTCTGAACGAGCAACCTTCAGTCAACTTGGCCTTACCACCAGTGGGCGAGCACAACACGGTCGAGCACGAGTCACAGGTGACAGCAGTTTGGGCGTGAGAGAACACAGTGGTGATGTTCAAGCAACCGGGGCACTTGACGTCCATGAAGAACGATCTGGGGCCTTGAACAAGAGTCTTAAGCTTGTGCTTCTTGGCTTCGGAAGCAGCAGTAGGGTGCAACAAATCTTGGACCAAAACCTAACTTGTTAGTAAATTGATTGTTAATGTCATCACCATACTCAGGTCGCCATCAAATTGGGGAAGGATTGGAACGAATCATTTGACCAAATCGATTGGATAGGAAGGTTGGCTGTATATGATGGATGAGTCATGGATGATGAGTTGATGGCGTGGCATCGATGGACCGTGGGTACCTACCATGTTGTCTGACTATTACTTAGACCTTGTTCGGTAAAATTTTCAAGCTAGGTTCGCACCGCGCTGGGTGTGTGCAGGGATGGGAGTTGATGAGGGTTGAAACCCTAATCACGTGAACCATATAGGAAGAGGGGGAGAAAGTGATAGGATTAAATGAAGCAAAAGGGATCAAAGGGGTAGGGGTGACTGAATGGGTATTGAAAGTTATGGATGGGTGACGAATTTTTTATTTATTCTTCTAGGTTTCATTCTGGGTGATTTTGAGTAGTGGTGACAGTACCGGTGAATCTCCATTTGGTTATTCCAACTCCACCAGAAATATTGTGAAAAATTAATTAATTGATTTGATAATTAAAGACAAACTTGCTCAACCTATGGCGGTTTAACTCATTCTCGGAACCTAAAATTTCTTTGATGTTACCAATTGATAATTATCAATCATTTTTATTTATTACCATCATCAAGTTATAGTCTGTAACCGTACATTTTTAACAACCAAACGGACCTTGAAGCATACAACATTTTGAATAATTGAAATGCAACTAATTTCAACAACTGACCTTTAATTCAGTATTCTTCTCATTTTTCGGTTACACCAACCTTTGTTAGTACTTGGTTACAATCTCAACCATTCCATGCTACTAAAATAGAGTAATCTAAAAAATTCAATAATAAGCAAAATTCATCACAATAATTTATCAATGATCAACTAACTCTTTAATTTTATCATTCCTTTAACTTCTCATTTCAATTAACCCACACTTTATAATCTCGAAACGGAGATTTTAACAAACTTTACTTACCACCACCAACCCGCCAAAATGACCACAGAATAACCCCTCCAAATACCTTCCTGACTTCTCTCCCGCTCTCCATCTACCATTTCTCATATTATGTCCATATTAACCTATTCACGTGCAAGTTGAAGTTGAGCCTGGTGCTCGACAAAATCATTATCAAAAACCATCAATCCAAGTCAAACAATCCCACCAATTTCGACAATAACTCCCCCCTGTTTGGAATGGCGAGGAATGTTTCATCAATTGTGAAACCTTCCTCTTGGGCTTGTGCCAAGTCCAAAAAAGGGAGTATCGTTATTCTATAAACTGCTATGTAAAACGATACGGCCAATTGGAGCTAATCTCCAACTGACTAATGCAGGTTATCTAAGTCTATAAATATATGAGACCGGGGGTAAATCACCCTTAATTGTGCTTGAATTGATAATCATCAATAATGACTTCAATATACGTTGAGCCCTCACGGCCAGCGCAGCCAACGTCAACCACCGAAACCAACTCAAATACATTCAACTTGACACTTTTTTTCATCATTTCACTTCCCCCTAGGCTTTTGCTTGCGGGCAGCGGGCACCTGACGGGCGCCAGCTCCCACCAGGGTTGGGGGGTAACGAGGCTTCTTATCAGCTGGTTTCAAAATTTGGAAGGAACACAACAACAGTTCATCAACCAGCATCATTGCCCCAGCATTATCAAATTCCCCACAGTAATTAGGTGCCGAAAACAACGTCACCAATTGACGTTTGGAGAAGAATTCGTAACCATCCTCCACCACTTGGTGAGCTCGACAGATCAAATCCATATCGTGTTTTTGTAAAAACCGCAGCACGACATCAGGACCAAACGTAAACGACACCCCCCGGTCATTTTCTGACCATCCGGTGATATCCTTATCGGGATCGGACCATAATAAATCACACAACAACCCCACGTCGGGAATGTCGGTGGGTCTCATCACCCGTCTAATTTGCTCCATCGAGTTCAAATCAGGCGATAAACCCCCGTGCATGGTGAAAATCTTTTCATCGATAATAGCGGCAATGGGCAAACAATTGAAACAATCGGTAAACGTCTTCCACAATTTGATATTGTAACGACGCTTACATTCGTCGTAAAACCCGTAAATCCGGTTGATGGAGGCACACTCGTGGTTACCTCTCAAAATGAAAAAGTTTTCGGGATACTTAATCTTGTAGGCCAACAAAAGACAAATGGTTTCCAACGATTGCTTACCCCGATCGACGTAATCACCCAAGAACAAATAGTTGGCTTCAGGAGGGAATCCACCATATTCAAACAACCGTAAAAGATCATAGTATTGACCATGAATATCCCCACAAATCTTGATGGGAGCTTCCAACTCCAAAAGAATAGGTTGCTGAATGAAAATTTCCCGGGCCTTGGTACAAAGGAACCGGATTTCGTGCTCCATAAGAGACACTTGCTTTCCGGGTCTCAGACCCCGAACTTCGAGTAATCTGTCGACGATGGAGTCGATATCAGCCTCTTGGTGGTCACTCATGGTTGATGGAATCAGTATGTACTGTGAGTGGTTCCAGGCAAGCCGCGATTGGCAGAGATGGGGGGGTGGGCATTTTTTCTGGATGCTTTGCTCATGGGCAATCGCGACCCTTGGACTGTGTGCAGGAATTGCCACCGTGTTGTTGAGAGGCCCAATAGGGTTGGTGGCCACGGTGCAGGCGGGGGTCGGTAGCGGTGGGTACCCACGAGGATGGGGCCGAAACGAAAACATTGCCCAGCATTGCAATGTAAGTGATACATAATGGGAATTGAAGGGTTTGTGTGGTAATTGTGACGTTATCTTTACTTGGCTACTACTGTGGTTAACTGACCCAAAACATTTTATCATTGCTTTTTTTTTCTTTTTCTTTTTCCCCTTCCCTGAACTGAACCTTACCATAAACGCGATAAGCTCAACTAATGGTGATGGCAGGAGCAGACGCGTGCCTACTTAGCATTGAGGGCTTTGGCAAAACTGATTATTGCGTTGCAATTGCGTAGCAACCCCACTCCAATCACTGCCATGCTTTCTGCAATTAGGGGGGTTAGTAGGATGGTGATGGGGGAAACTGGTAGGTTGACCTATACATACATTACTAATGCCCTTGAGTTCAACCCCACACTTCGTAAAATTTAAACTTTGGTTATCATTGGTGTTAACAATACCGACCACTACTATTGCTTCTAGATTGGGTTAACATGTTTCAGTATGTGTGCGACGTCTCCTATGATTGACGCCTGACTAAATTAGGAGATGAATCAAATAAGTAGAGATGGTATGGAGGTAATTGCGTAGGTGGAAATTTTTGGGAAAACCAATTGGTGCCCAAGGGTGTTGTTGGCATTATTGGTAAGAGTAATCTTTGTTCTCAGTCTCACTATCTTGATGCCACCATTTACTAATGAGTACCGATGTAGACGGGTAGGTGCCAATGATAGCAAAGCATGCTCCATCTGCTACAAGCCAACCCTGACGGTACTTATTACCCTGAACCAAGTTGATTTTTTCTATGTGTGTGATAATCATCTCAATGATCAACTGTTTGCTACTGCGATCAAACCCATTGAATACCAAACCCTCGTCAAGCAACGAATTGATTTAGAGGCCAAAATTGACAAGACCACCAAGGAACGGTATCGACATGAACCGCTGATGCTTTCCAAAGTATGGGGGTCGAAAAAGACTGGGGATCAACCACAAGAAAGTGAATATACCAAGCTTGGTAAGGAGCTCGGAGAGTTGAAGACCCAATTGGATACGACAAATGAGGAGATTTCTGCATTCAAGTTCAACCAGTATCAATTAAATGATGCCATGTTTTCTGTACGGTTAAATCAATATCATCTGGCGCAAGCCGCCAAGATGAGGAAGGCCAAAATTGAACTGGCGGGATTCTTTCCCCTGGTACCTAACCACGATTTAAACTAAAACGTATATTGTAATATATTAATGACAAATATTTCCTAGCTTAATTGACTGATCTTTCATCTAACCAGTTTTCCCACAGATCAAGCTTATCCTTAGTGACACTACCGGGGATAAAATCCATATTACCTTCCAAGTTATCGAAAAGGAACTTGCCTTGTTTGGACCCCACCACTCCTAACCAGAATTCTCGAAGTGTTTCAATGCCAATGGGTTCATTTTCTTGATCATCATTCTTGTCGATTGCAGTCAATTCATTATGAACAAGACCAGTAATTTCTTCTTCCAATAATTGCTTAACCCGTAATACCGGCGTCGAGTCAAATAAATCGGTTTTATTTACAGCAAAGAGAAAGTCAACCCCGTTATGAATCCGTTCGGTGATACTTAACAAATTGAATAAATACTTGGCGACAACATGAGCTGATTGCTTAAACTGGGACGAATCAATAACAAAGATCACCCCCTTGACCTTTTGCAATGAAACTTCTTCAAGAATCAATTTTTGTAAAAGGTTGAAATACTTTAAATGACCAGGGTAATCAATCAATTGATAGGGTTTTTGAATCGGAGGCCGGGAAATAGGGAGATTGATGGTACCATAATTAGCTTCAAGCAGGGATACCGTCACCACGGATGATTCACCATCTTCTTCCTCTTGTTTTTCATTGTTCCATTTAAAGAATAACAGCGTTTTACCCAGATTGACTGCACCAAGGATAAGATATGTGGGACGAGCATTCAGACTCTTACTTTGAGTCAGTTGGATGAACCATATTAAAAGGAGGATCACCAATCCAAGCACTAGGGTGATGAGTGCTAATTGGATATTGTCCATTGCCATCGTTTATAGGTAGGTCGTGAGATGCGTCCAAGTGAGGGCTTTAGTGGTACTGCGGAACGAACCTGTGCAAATCATCCCATTAATCGTGGAGGTGAAAAATGGCAAGTTGAAGGAGAGAAGAAAAGGGGAATAATGTGAAGTGTGATGTAAAAATTATGCAAATTGTAAAGTTATCAGAATTGAAATTAAAGAAAATCTGTGTGATTACACTGGATTCATTTAAATTGGTTTATCGATTTATTTCAATTTCGTATACCCTAAATCTCTCACATTTTAACCTTTTATACTTTACTTTGTATAATTTCCTTTATATAATTTAGTTTATAACTTACTTGTTTCTAATATCTATAATGAATGGGTCCTGCCCCGCCACTATGTTCATGCTAATCATCACCTTGCCAAAACCATTGGGACCACTGGACCAACAACCGCCTATTGCCGCACACTCGCCACCTTTAAACTCGCCTGTTTGTTTAAATATGATTTATCAATACTTCGTCTTCGAGATACTGATTGAGGAGGGGAATCAAGGGTTGGATTAAAGCTTATATCCAAATCATCTTGGGATACCACCGAATCATCAAAACTAGTGTCCATGTCCATCGACGACGCCACTACCTTACTTCTTTTTGGTAAACCATCCTCTTCGATTTTCCCTAACCGTTTGGGAGGTCGTAATGGTAAGGGAATTTGCAGATCACTACTACCAATAGTTTCCACCGCGGCCATCGCCAATTGTCGTTCTTGCATATACTCGGCGGTGAACCGTTCAATGGCGTTATCATATTCAGTACCAGCCATGGTCTCAAGTGATGCCACCAACCCTTCAATATCACCCACTCCCTCCATGGAAATGGCTCTAACTAATTCCCGTGGTAAATAGACAAAGTCATAAAGTTTATAAATCAAATGATCAAACAAAATCAGGGAATTAACCAAAATATCCCGCTCAATCGAATGTTTTAGTTGGGCTACCAACTCTTCAAATACCCTTTCCATCCCCAGGTTCCATCCATCATGTTCCTTTAATCGTTTAATCACATGTTGACATTGATCTTCAACCAAATAATCAATCTCGGTGCGGCCACTATATTGGAGTTCAAGATCAGCTACTTGAGTCTCCATCTTTTGCAATACTTCTTCACATAATGGTAATACCCGTTGAGAGAAATAATCATCACCACTATGACGGATGATTGCATCAATCAATGCATCGAGATCGAGCTTTTGTAACAAGATTAATTTCCGTTTCGCCAAAAGGAAGTATTTATTCCACTTGTCCGCCACTTGTTTATTAACCAAGCGGTACAACAGATTGACCTCATCGAGAACCAAATCAAGTGCCAGGGTGGTATTCTTACAAAACGCTTCATTGGATTGAGCAATAAGTTTATCCTCTCTCGCTCGAAGTTCTTCAATTTCAGCCTTTTGTTCAGCAATCATCTTGATATACAGACCAACGTGACGATCCAAGTTATGACGGTTTCTAATAATCTTGGTTTTGATCTCTTTGGCTCGATCAGCATACTTGAGAGTATTAAGAGTTTCATCATAATGTTGTGATGATGGAGAGACACAAACAATCATTACCGTTTTGCAATTACCTCCCAACAGAAATTTCAATAATCGGGTCAACTTCAGATCTCGGTAGGGAACATGATTGCGGCGCCTAGGGTCACACAAGGCATTAATACAATTGCCCAATGCCAATAATGACTTGTTGATATTGGCGCCTTCATTAAGTCGAGCGCCTCGATTCTTAGTGGCAGCTGCTCGTTCTGACCCTGCCAAATCAATAATCAGAAGTGAGGCATAGGTTTGTTGTTGAGAAATGTCAACGGTTCGGTCCCGTTGTACCAAATTGATTTGAAGTACAGCGTGAGATCGACTCGATGTGGCATTAGCATCAGTAGGCAGAGTCATTCGATTTTGATTCCCCTTGATAAGCAATTCCATGACATCATCAACATTTTGCGGGGAATGGGCCAGCAAATTGGTCACACTAATCTTTTGGTTGGTATCTTCTCGGATCACCAACTTTTTATGATCAGTTTCCGGCATTAATAAATCCCGGATCGTTTCATTATAAATCTCAAGAAATGATAACAGCACCTCAATGACCTTGGTATCAGCCATCAGTTCAATTCGGTGGTATAACTCTTGCATTGTCAAAAAGATTACCCCGGGATCAGTGGGCAGACCACTAATGGTATGAGTCTTGCCACACCCAGTAGCACCATAGGCAAATACAGTGGCATTATATCCATCCAATACCAGATCCAATAATGGTTTGGTGGTATCACAAAATACTTCGTTTTGGCCACAGTGCTCATCAAAGAGCCGATCAAACACGAAGCGATGCTCTCTGATCCGGGTATTGATGCCTTGGGTACCAAATGCCTTTTGTTGGAGAAGATTCAACGGGTTGGTATCAGGAGGATCAAAGATAAGCATCTTGTCATCGACGACATCAAGGATCTTTCGAATTTTTTTGCCTGAATTACCTTGTTGACGTTGTGCTTGAGAGAACAGTCCTTCTGAAAAGAGAACCATATCGGGGGGAGGTTCCACAAGTATTGCCCGTTCACGATCAGTAAATGGCCGAACACGCACAGCCACCGTGATCGAGCTCAGCTTTGCTGGTTCGGTCATGGTAGGTGGATTTGCCCTTGGTCAAACGCGTACCAGGTTGGTTGAATCTTGATCTGTTTTGTTTGAGGAAAACAAGGCAAGGGTGTGCATATAATGGGGGGGGGGGAGGGAGGGATAAATAGATGTTAACGTTTGAGTATAGATTGTGGTAGAGGGTGGGGGTGGTTGAGATGAACTTTTGATGATGGTTTCTTTTTTTTCTAATCCATGTCATCATTTGACATATTTTTCATCACTTGTGGGGTAATAGTTTTTGATGGAAAAGGGAAGTTTGGATGGTTGTGGAGGCGATAAGGACAATTCTATTGGTTTTAATTTTAATCTAGGCGAAAACGAATTGTTGACATCATCAATAAAAATCACCAATGGTGCCACCACAGAGGTACCATCATTCACCCTACCCCCATATCATGAATTAGTCAATAATCTTAGCTATTGGATTTAGTTTCCTCCACCCGATAAAGCTCGGAAATATCGGACTTTACCTATCCCAATAAACAATATTATAAAACAATACCATTCACAATACCTTTGCTAACCAGGGTACCCTAAAACATAATCTCCTGACCACCACCAACCATTTCATTGGCTAAACCTTCGACTAATCTCGTAGATATCGGATACCCATTAACAATAAATGTCAAACAATTTCCCTCCCAATTCTTATCGATCAATCGGTGCCCTATTTTCCCTATTTTTATAACATGTCTAAACAAGTTTGTGCTGGATGCCCCAATGCCTCCACTGGTGGATGCTCTGAGTGCCCCAAAAAAACCACCAAGTAATTGATGATCTATGTGTTAAATGGGACTTTTTTCCTTCCCGAAAAGGGTGGTTTTTTATATTGATTTAATACATGACCCAGGTAGCTTCGGACGCGGCTGCAGCCATACATACGGGTCCAACGGAGTTGAACCCGCGACAATAGCCCCAATGAAGTTGGCGGTATTCTCAGGAGGAACTGCCACCAACGAGCTTGTACCAATCTTTGCATCGCTATCATCACACATTGCATATATCATCCCCATTTCCGATAATGGCGGCTCTACCAGTGAGCTTATTCGCGTGATTGGCGGGCCAGCAATTGGTGATATTCGATCAAGACTCACTCGTCTTATACCGGAAAACCAACACCAGTTGAGGAATTTACTTAGTTTCCGTCTTTCAGGGGATCCTAGTGAAGCTAAAGCTCAATGGGCCGATATTGTTGATGGTACTCACCTGATTTGGCTCGGGGTCCGTCCCTCGACCAAGGAATTGATTCGATCATTCTTTATTCATGTCAATGTCGAATTGTTGAAACGACTGCGACCTCCAAGTGCTGCCAATGCCACCAAACTGTTTCGCTACGAATTGGCCAATTTGGGTAATCTTTTTCTAACTGGAGTTCGACTATTTGTGGGATCACTTGACTCGGCAATTGAGCTATTTAGTCGAATCACCGGTATTGACCCCAATATTGAGGTATTGCCCTGTATTAATACCAATTTTTCTTATCATATTCTGGCACTCTTGGAAAATGGTAATATCATCACTGGTCAGTCACAAATATCCCACCCATCATTAACTACCAATTTAGATGTTTACCCACCGCCATTTTCCAATACCCAGCCTCCTCTGCCTCAGGTGAAAATGTCGTCGTTACCGGCGACCCCTCCCCCCATGTTTAATTTGGACGGCGCCTTTGATAGTGACAATGACATGAAACCATCCCCTACCATACCCCCCATCAATATTGTTTCACCAGCCCGAAGAAACTCCAATTCATCCCTTCTTTCCTCCGATGATGAGGCGGGAAATATCCCCCAGTATACTCATCCCGAGTTGAAAAAGTCCCAACTTCATTTTAGTAAAAACGAAGATACGCCGTTGTTGTCACCAATCAAACGAGTATTTTATATTCTGCCCTATGGCCAAGAAATATGTCCCATTGCCTACGCACGGGCCACCAATATGGTCACCAATAGCGATGTTTTGGTCTATTCAATTGGATCATTGATGACGCTGATAATTCCCGTGATTATTCTCCGTAACATGGGCAAGGCGATTGTAAGTGGTCCCAAGCGTAAGATTCTCTTGTTGAATGGATGTACTGATCGGGAAACTGCTGGTATGAGAGGCGAGGATTTCATTCGAACCATCGTTGAAGCGGCTCGGTACTCGATTGATAATTCGAAACTGCTGGTGTATCTTAGCCACCAATGGGATCAGTTTGTTACTGATTTGATTTATCTTGACAATTGTATCCCGGTTGATGAAACTCTTTTGGCTAATATGGGGGTGCAGTGTCATAAGGTCACTGGTACCGATATATATGAGGAAGCTGCCTTGACTGAAGCATTGACAAAGATAATTAATTGTTAATGGGAATGTCAAGTTTGTCTTAGTGGCCACATTTATCCACTTAGATAGTTTATACTAATGGCACTATTGGTAGGAACCAAGTTTGTAGACTGCCGGAAACACAAGGTGAACGTTTTTATGGTTGGTAACTAATGAATAAGTAATTTGGTAGTGATTGTACGATCATCGACAAGTGTTATGGGGTATACATTGAATTGATTTGATTGAAAAATGCCTAATAAAGAGCTCACTGCTATAAAACGGTCAATAATATTGAATCTGACATTTAAATTGTATTTCAATCAGCGTAAATCATTTCTTATAGATTGCATGCTCTAGTTCTCATTCACTCTTCATCATTTCCTAACCTTCATCCCTTTTGTATTATTAGTCTGAAGGCATTCATCCTTATACACTCATTTATACTCATCCTGTTCCTACAGTGAACAGCACTACAAATTATCCCAGATCACACAAGAGCACGACAAACACCCTTATCCTGTACAAATATCTATTTTTGATCTTATCTCATAATTCAACCAACACCCTATAATTGTTCAATGGTTTCTTCAATTTCTAAAAATATCACTTTATTATAAATTACCCAAATTGTAGTAGTTCCTAAAACATCTAATTATAATAGTAACCATAGACATAACCACAACACGGAATGCAATACAATCTTTACCTAATAACCTATCCGTTCATCCACCCCTCCACTTGACCTCGAGCAACCCCAGCAGCAAAATTCAACGTTTGGGTACCCATAGGGAAATAACTAACCGTATACCACAAGGCTGCCAATAATTGTATCACGGCAAATACAATTGACAAGATCGTCAGTCGCAACGAAAGAGCACTGACCAAGGTTAAAATGATACTAGAAAAGAACGCAATCGTAAACAATATTCTCGTGGAGGAAAACAAGTGATTGATATATTCAAACAATCCTTGCAACACCCCGAACGAAATGAGAAACAACACCGAACCCAATGACCACAAGATGGCAAACTTTCTCGGTTTAAGCGACAACACGGGAAAGAGAAAGATACAGATAAGCCAGCAACACAACGCACCACCAAAGGTAAGGGCAAAGATAAGCATTCGATCCCATCTCAGCAATTCAAACATCCCAGGGTCAGAGGTGACATAGGTATCCTCTTCAAGCGCCACCCCGGAAGAAAAGGGATTAAGCCGTTGTAACCGGTCAGTAAAACTCAGCGGGGGAGGAGGTTGGGTCACTGGAGGAGGAAGACCATCATCCTGGGCAAGCGGAACGTACTTGTTTCGAAACGACTTGAAAAAGGACGACATAGTGGCAAAACTTCAGATGGTGGACGGGGTGCGGGTATAAATGGGAGGCTACCGCGACTAGCACATGTGATTGATCGGTGGCAATTGACGGAGAAAATGGCATATTCCACCGCCGTCATTGGCTTCTACTAGGTCTACTGGCACGGTGTTGTCATTGTTAGTAACAATCACCCTCACGCTGTCTTTTTCACTGCGCACATTAACACGATCACCACCACCCCACCATGTCCGAGAAAGACTTTGTTAAGACCTACCTCAAATTGATAACCCTTCTGCAGGACAAACCTGCCAATCAATTCTATTCAACCAATGACTACGACCAATTGGCGTCTCTCGGTCCCAGTTTGCCCATCCTCAAGTTCCCCTTCCCTAAGCAAGCCAGTGGGGCTGCTGGCAGCTCTGAACAAGCAGTGACAATAACGTTTAAGCTGATTAAGCTCCCATATAAGTTTACTTCCGATTTGACGGTACCAGTGTCGCTGTCGTTATTCCAAGTTAAACAATTGTTAATCGCCCTGGAGCCTCAATTAAAACTGGCAGGGGTTAAACCCAGTGATTTAAAGGTATTGATCAAGAGTAAGGTGGTGGGAGACTCGGCCCAATTATCCCTGGTGGTCAATGATCAAACCAACGTTCTGGCCACGGTAATGGTGACTCCTCCTCAACCGGCTGCGGCGGTATCAAATCCCCTGACTCCATCAAACCAACCAAAACAAGTGGCACCAACTACTTGGGCTAAAATTGGTGATTTGTTGGCCGCTGATATCGGCAAGGACCAAGCAGCATCGTTGGTGGCAAAGTTTAAAGAAGTAGTTTAAAAGGGAGGAATAATAAAAATTACAAGTCATTGAACCATTTCTTTCATTTCGTACAATTCAAGTAAACCACCGTCTCTTTACCAAGTCTTTTAATGAGTGGCCTGGGGGCCGGGGATCCTTGGCTTCTTGTACTGCATAGGCAGCAATACCAAGAGATACCCCAACTACAGGGTCAATCCACTTGTTGAACAAGTACCGGTAGATCATATATCGCTCAGTCGCTAATATTAGTGCGAATGAGTTGATGTGAGTGTCAAGCGCGAGTGAAAAATTTGCACCTAATATCCGGTTAAATATTCCTCGTTAATTAGTCGGAATTGGTGAAAAGTTAATTAGGGGTACAATGAGTGACGGAGCCAACGAGTGAATTAAGAATAATAATTTTATATCTGTTCATAAAGTTTATAACCACATACGTTATCACCTTCACCTTTCCCAATATCTCTGTTTGCCACCACCTAAAACCCTCACCTTTTTCTCAATTTTATTTACCGCTACGCTGAATTCAAACCGGTTATTGGTCGGACATCAAACCCCTGCATATTATTTTCTCCCCACCACCTCACTGAAGAAAAAGTTTTTGCCTCATCCTTAGTGTTGTCCGTTGAAGAGCGAAGAGATGGCTGCTGTGTTTCCTAGAACCTGCTACAAGTGTGGTGAAGTTGGTCACTTGGCCGACGACTGTACTCAAGAAGAAAGATTGTGCTACAACTGCAGAAAGCCCGGTCACGAGTCCAACGACTGCCCTGACCCCAAGCAACCCACCACCAAGCAATGCTACTCGTGTGGTGACATTGGCCACGTGCAATCGGACTGCCCCACTTCGTCCCAAGGTTCCAAGTGTTACAACTGTGGTCAATTTGGTCACATTTCCAAGAACTGTACCGCTGCTGGCGGAGCCCCCGTTGCTTCTCCCGTCAAGAGAGAAAGACCCGGCCCCCCTAGACAAGGTGGTAGATCCGCCGGTACCACTTGTTACAAGTGTGGTGGCCCCAACCACTTTGCTCGTGACTGCCAAGCTGGCGTGGTGAAGTGTTACGCTTGTGGCAAGACTGGTCACATTTCCAAGGAATGCCGCTCGGCCGCCGGTGGTGACAACTACGGCGCCAAGACCTGCTACAACTGTGGCAACTCTGGCCACATCTCCAAGGATTGCCCTGAATAAGCATATCGTATGCTGATTGGCAAATAAGGAGCGTGTATTGGGTGGGAGAGTGTGAGTGGGCGGTGGAATATTAATGATGACTTCATGACTATCCTGGTTTATTTCCTTTTTTACCTCACCTTCCTTATTTATAGTTGTAATTTAAGGTAAAAAGAATATCAATTGTAGCCCACTCTTATGGGAGAATTAAAGGTGGGGGGACGTGGGTTTAAGTAGTAATCGGTAACCATTACGGTATTTGGAATAACCACCAGGGTGGATTAAACGATGGTGGTTACATTCGACCAAAAACTTGTCTACTCAATTTGTCGGTATGTTCCGACCACCAGGTGCACCTGGCACGTTGCCATACCGCACCTAAATTACTCGCATTGAACGTTGTACCCCATATTCCACTGAGGTAGCACTGATGAGTCCACTGAATTGGCTCCGCTGGGGCAAATCCAGTAATCCGCCCGAATCACCATTGCCACTGGCATCAATGAGTGATGATGGTGACCATGACAAGTCGCCCCCGCCACTTGGTCAAGAAGATGGTCCTGAACCACCAGTTGCCGGTGGTGATGATGATGAAGATATGGACACCAACGAAGAGTATCATCAACTGGGCGATTTCTCCAATCAGGATAGTCTTGAGGGAGTTAATGAGGAGGAAGAGGCCGGTCAACGCCGACGCAAGGGGTGGACGTTTTGGAAATCGTCGTCACCAAAACTGGGGTCGGATGATGACCATGATGATGCCAATGATAACCATTCGATTAAAAAACGCTCACTGTCCAATACCATCATCCCGTTAGAAGACCAACCCGAAGATGCGGTGCTTTACAAACCTCACGACAATGCCGGACAATTCAACAAGATGAATCCGTTGGATGAAGAGAATGATAGTGGCAACTGTATTGTACCCAATTGGAACGAATGTTTACCTCGACAAAAATTCTCTTTATCCCAATTAACTGATACTCTGACCCAAAATATCAATTCATCTTCAGCAACTTCAGGATTACCTCACCCTGAACAACCCGCCAAGATGGAGTTGGGTAACTGGCGTAACTATCTTGGTTCATTATCACTGAGACTTGGGTTTGGACTGTTGGGACTCCAAGCTGTGGTGGATCATGATACTGATCCTCAACAATCGGGACAAAGTGATTTGAATCGAATCGAACAAGAGTTTAATTTGTTATATGAACGAACCTATCGATTATATGGCAAGTCTCTTCAGAAACTTCCTGCTCATAAACGGGCCTGTCTCCCCAATTATCTGATGCAATTTGATCCTTCCGAAGGATTATGGGTACCGGGTACTCCTGGCGAAGAAAGAAGTGAAGAAGAAGATCCAGAAAATATTCTGATTCAAGATGATCCCATGGGCAATTTATTGATTAATCATAAACGGAGACAATCGCAACAATTGTCGCAAACCGCTTCGGACATGTTGACGACGTCCCCGGGGAGTCTTCGCCGAGTCAAAAAGATCTTGGTGATTGGGGTTCATGGATTTTTCCCCACGAGAATGATCCGTCCCATTATCGGTGCTCCCAAGGGAACCTCACTTAAATTTGCCAATGAAGGTGAACGAGCCATTTTACGTTATTGCCATGAAAATGGTCTTATTCTGGAAGAAAACCCCAACCATATTTCCATCCAAAAGATTGCTCTTGAAAAAGAGGGCAAGATTTTTGATCGAGTGGGATTTTTCACAGAAGTATTGATCAAATGGCGTCAGGAATTAAATGATGCCGATTTCATCTTTATTGCCGCTCACTCCCAGGGATGTGTTGTACTGATTATCCTTTTGGCACGATTGATTGCCATGGGAATACTTGAAGATCCATTACACAAGAGAATTGGCATTTTGGCCATGGCGGGCATTAACAACGGTCCGTTTTATGGCGCCGATAAACTGTTTTTCATGAAGGCTTATTCGACGATTGAACATGATTCCTTACTAGAATTGTTTGAATTGACCAATTTTGATTCCCCTCAACTGGTTGAATATAAACAAAGTTTACAAATCATTGTCAATTGTAACGTTAAACTTTGTTACGTTGGACTGATTGATGACCAATTGGTTCCGTTATATTCAGCGCTTGCTTCTCATGTATTCCATCCCAATATTTATCGGGCTTGCTATATCGATAAGCTGTCCAATACTTCGGCATTTATCAAAAAGTTGGTGCTGTTATGTTGTCATCTACAAAATCTTGGATACTTTGATAACAATGTCATTAAAGAATTGTCACCATCATTGGCGGGTCCAATGACTGGTGGTGGTCATCTGAAGATTTATAATGATGGTAAGGTCTATGATCTTGGTATCAAATTCATTTTGGATACTGATGACATGGTGGTACCTCCACTGGCAAAAACGGTGAGGTTTTTAGGTTATGATCCTCAACCCCAACGTCGAGATATTTTGGGTAGTTATGGTGAATTGGCTCAACCTTATGGTGGGGAAGATATGGGAACAATGATTGTCAAGATCCCTGAGCTGAACCAAGTCTATATCAAGGAGTATAATGTCTCCAAGATTGGCTCCAACCCATTTATTTTACCATGGTGCTTAAGAGGATTCATGTTTAACTTGGAAAGAAATTGGCCCAATACAAGAAAGTTGCTTCTGGTGGAACTGGGGAAAAATATTGGCAAGAGTGGGTTTGATGAAATCAATGAGTTATATGATGATTTTGAACATTGGAAACCAACCACCAAGGCGATGAAGGACTTGAAATATCGGTTAAATGGGATTAGGGTTAGCAAGTTATAGGATTAGGGTTAGTAAGTTAGAATTGAATGAACGTGAATCATCTGATCATAGGCTAGGTAATGTATCTTCAAAATGATCATAGTCATGGCTTTAATGGACGTAAATCGTCTATATGATCAAATTACAGGATTTAATAAACGTGTACCATCTATATGATCAAGTTACAATTTGTATCCTAGTCATTGAGCAATCCGTTCGGCGATTCTCACGGTATCGGCCAAAACACCATGGGCAGTGACATCAGCACCGGCACCAGCACCTTGAACCACTAATGGGTTAGGGTAACGGTTAGTTCTGATGGAAACCACGTTATCCGACCCCTTGAGTCCAGCAAACGGATGGTCAAACCCATACTTTTCAATACCAACCGAGGCCTTACCAGTGGTAGCATCGACCTTACCAACAAATCTTAACACTTGATTATTAGCAAAAGCTTCATCCTTGACCTTTTGGATTTCATCATCGTATTGGGGTAACTTTTCCATGAATTCAGCTGCCGACAGCACCGATTCCAATGGTTTGGGAATCAACAGTTCCACCGAAAATGATGAAGGAGATTCAATGGGGACACCAGCAATTCTACCAACAATGGTGACCTTTCTTGCCACATCCATACCGTTCAAGTCATCTCTAGGGTCAGGTTCAGTGTAACCCAAGTCCTTGGCTTTCTTAACAATATCAGAAAACTTGACTGAAGATGGTTGAGTAGTAGAGTATTCATTGAAAATGTAAGACAAGGTACCAGAAAAGATGCCTTCGACCACTTCAATCTTATCACCAGTCAAAACCATATCTTTCAATGGACCAATAATGGGCAAACCAGCACCAACGGTGGCTTCATGGTAGACAAGACCGGCACCAGGCTTGGCAGCCAGGTCAAAGATATCCTTCCATACCTTCAAGTCAGAGGAGAATGCCTTTTTGTTAGGAGTGGCGATGGAAATCCCCGCCAGAATGAATTTAGGGTAATAATCAGCAATGTCAGGGTTGGAAGTATTATCAACAAGAATGGTGGGCTTGTGGGCGCCATGAAGATAAGTAACAAGATCATCAAGCGACAACACAGGTTGAGCAGCTGCCGTCTTGTAAGTGTTGAGATCGACGGGGGAATAATCCTTCAGGTAAAGGGCTTCCTTGGACGACCGGGCAAGATAGACGACATTAAAAGTAATCAGAGACTTGATGTTCTTCAATTGATTGATGAACGCCAGCCCAACAACCCCGGAACCAATGATAGCAACGTTAACCAGTTTAGACATGATCACTAAAATAATTCCAGCAATGGACAGGAAGCACGAAAACTGGGGGTAGGAGAGTGAGTCACCTGATGTACAACACGTGACCGAGACCCGGACGAGAACGAAAAAAATCACCATTGCCTTCATCACCTAAGGAAATGTCGTTCAAGCAGAGCTTTTTGACTATTGCTGGGGTGGTAGCCACTGCCGCCGTGGGTTACGCCGCTTATTTTGATTACAAGAGAAGAAATGACCCTGCGTTCCGTCGCCAGTTGAAGAAGCGGTCGATTGAACAACAAAGGCAACAAGAAAAGTTAGACACTGAACTGAAGAACCTCAAATTGGAAACGGTGAAGAAGGCGTTATTGGAAGATTTAAAGGCCAACCCCATCCCTACCGAATTATCCGAAAAGGAATCGTTCTTCATGCAACAAGTTGCTTTAGGGGAACAATTGGCCATCAAGCCGGCGTTAAAGGTCGATGCTGCCATCTGTTTCTACAAGGCGTTGTCAGTGTACCCCAACCCTACTGACATTCTCGGTATTTACCAAAGATCAGTTCCTCAAGACGTTTACGAAATCGTGGTGATGATGATTGCTGCTCACCCTCCTGCTGCCATCAACAACATCTTGGGTACCGAAGCGGCGGCTCCCGTGGCTACTGCTGAAGATTTGGATTAGATGATAATGTATATAGAGAATGAACACACTGGGATTGACAGGTTTCGAACCCGCGCTCAGCGCCAGCCATTGTACCACCAATTTTAAAATCTCGTCAACATCACCCACTAATGTTGGCACTCACTTGGTTTTTGGCGTTGGTAATAGCAGCAGGCGGGCTCAACAGCACCGCTTTTCCCACCAATGGCACCGTTGCCGCCAATGTGTCCCACCACCTCCAACCAAACTACTCGTTGTCGGAGTTCAAATATAAGGGAATCGCCCTTGGTGGGTGGTTTGTTCTTGAACCTTACATTACTCCTTCGTTATTTTTACAATTCAATGCTACCAACACCCTGGCATCGATCCCCGTTGATGAGTATCATTTTTGTAAACAGTTGGGTCGAGAAGAAGCCACCAAGCAATTACAACAACATTGGCTGACTTGGATCACCGAACAAGACTTTGTTGATATCAAGGGGTTTGGGTTTAATATGGTCCGGATTCCGGTGGGGTATTGGTCATTTGTTCAGTTGAAAGATGACCCTTATATTAGTGGAGCGGCAGAATACTTGGATAAAGCACTTGGGTGGGCCAAGGATAATGATTTAAAGGTATGGATTGATTTACATGGGGTTCCAGGCTCACAAAATGGCTTTGATTCCTCGGGGTACCGCGATATTGGTTACCCTGGTTGGTTTAATTCCACCGAAAACGTCAATGTCACTTATCAAGTACTCGATACTATTTTTGTCAAATATGGTACTGGGGAAATGGCTTCCACTTATAAGGATACTTTGCTTGGAATTGAAATTGTTAATGAACCATTAGGAGGAGTATTAAACATGGAGGACCTTAAACAATTCATGAATAATTCTTATATCAATTCTGGCAATCTCATGGAATTGGAAACCACCATTGTCTTCCATGATGGGTTCCAACCTACCCTGTATTGGAATGATTTCCTCAATTCCAGTACGAATATCCTCATTGATCATCACAAGTATGAAGTATTCTCAGAAGAACAGCAACCGATGAACATTAGTCAACATATGGATAATATCAAGGGGTTAGCCCAAGGTATCCATGATGAATTAAATCTGCACCCTGCTGTGGTAGGGGAATGGTCGGCAGCATTGACTGATTGTACTCCTTGGCTAAATGGGGTGGGTCTTGGCGCTAGATATGATGGAAGCCCTCCCTACAATTATAATCGTACTGGCAGTTGTGATGCCATCAATGACTTGAGTCAATGGTCCGCGAAAAAGCGCAAGGATACTCGCAAGTTTATCGAAATGCAACTCGATCAATACTCCAACTTGACCCTGGGATGGATCTTTTGGTGCTACAAGACCGAAACCACCATTGAATGGGATTTCAAACGGTTGGTGGCCAATGAAATGTTCCCCCAACCATTTACCAATTTTACATATATCAAAAACGGTAAGGATACCGATCTGGGAGCCACCACCCTCCAAATCAGTTGGATGGTGATGGTAATTATGGCGGTAGGATGGTTGATTTAATCGCATTAGTTTTACATCAATGTACATACAGACCGCGCTACCATCGCTGCGCGCTCGGGATTCACCAATCATTATTCGCTCATTGAAAACTCTACAATCATGGTTGAAGCTGACAAGAAGGTGTACCCCGATAGCACCGACAAGTTCCCCCGGTTGGCGGGGTTCTTTTCGTCTGAACACTACCCTAAATACACTCCCGTGGATGTCAAGAAGGAAACCACTCAACTTTTGAAGTTTGGTGGCTACACCACCGTGTTTGCTTACGGGTGGTTGTACATTTTCAAGAGAACCACGTTCAAGTTGCAATTACCGGTGACTGCTTTGGCATTTGCCACCATTGCTACTGGTACCAAGGGGGTTTTGACCAATCTTAGAGAAAAGAATGATGCTTGGAACACCTTTTGGGCGGTGTTGGCAGGTAATACCGCCGTATTGGGGGCCGGGTTCAAGTCGATGCCTGCCAGAAACAAGATTTTGACTGGGTTGGCCGGGGCTGGTCTTACCGCCGTAATTGACAATTTCTGGCACGCCGAATCGGCGTCTTCTGCTGGTCAAAACGCAAAGTTTGTCGCCGCCAACTCCGATGAACCAGTGGACAAGCAACAATTCTGGGATGTGTGGCAGAGAAGACCATTGTCTCAAACGGTGGAAGAATTGGGGGTTGGCCGGGGTATCATCAAGAATTAGCATAATGACTACTACGTACACTAAAGAAACAAAACTATTTACATTATAACAATTTGAAGGGATAATCCAACGTTTTCGTCAGTTTCAATTTCCAAATCTTTTTCTTCTTTTTGGTGGTGACATGTTCAACAAACACTTCATCACAATATTTACGTTTCCATTGACGAATGAATTGAGGATCCCATAATTCCAGGGCAATCCCTAAATCTTTACAGCATCGCATTAATGCATTCAGTTTACAACCTTCGAGTGCAGTGGTGACTTTTTCCTCCCCACCAAAGTAGTCTTGTTCCCCGCGAGCAATCAGTACCAATCGTCCATGACAAATAAGGGCAAATTCCCTTGAGATTTGTTTTGGAGTAATGTATGACGCCGTTCTAGGGGCCAATCCCCACCCCCCGGGACCAAATGCCCGATTTAAAATTCGCCGATACTTGATTTCGGGGAGGTATAATAGACCATCGGGCTTGATTTCAATGTCATCTGCGTTAATGGGGGCCAAGAGAGTATCACATATTTCCTTGGCAAATGGTTTAGATCCAAGTCCATAGAATGATTCTGACCAGTCAGTTGGAGCAGAATTATCACCGCTAGCGGCAATGGTACCATTTGGCGGTTGATCATTAAATGAAAGAGGGACGGCGGTATCTGATGATTCATTAGGCGTCATCAGCTGGGAGGTTTGATTAGTGGCAGCATTATTACCAACTCTGGTATATACCACCCCTCTTGTCAACCGTGGCACTCCTCGAACTCGAGATGCTAACTTGAACATTGCAATCCAATCGCACGCAAAAATGCTACTAAATACTATGCGCTACGACCAGTATCCATAATTACAAGTCATTCCGCTACACATCACAAACTACAACATTATCTTTTAATCAAATAGTATTATTACATCAACCAATTTGCTCCTTATCATACCACTATCTCGTAAAGATAATGTAAATGGCATGAATAATCCCAGGAATGTACCCAAGACATGTTAAAAGAACATTAATCCAGAATTGGGAGTTGCAACCAACTTCAAAAAACACCCCCAAGGGAGGGAGGAGGATGGCAAGGATCAATTTAGGGATATCAGAACAGGTGAGGGCCTATGAGTTAGTTAACATTAATCAAATTGATCAATTCGCTCAATTCAACATACCATGATATTTTCGTGTTTATTTTAATATTGGCAATTGCTGGCCGTTTTATACTACATTCCTTCAGCAATAACTGTCAAGGCATTACGAGTACTGCAGGAAGGTTCCAGGCCTGTGTAATGACACAAGGATTGATTGTGTTGCCATCGCCTCAGATTTAGACGGGGGATTGCTAATAAAATGAATTAGGGGAGATTGGTTATGTTTATGGGACCACTTGATTATGACTGGAGGGTTCAATCTACCCCTGATGGTACTAGACAACTTTTGTCACTGCGCTAAACTTTAACTTGCCACACGAGGCGGTGACAACCATGTAGTGATCACTCCTACTGCGACAAGAATAAATTTGTCACGATTGCAAAAATTGCTGTTTGTATTTTTTGACACCGTAACTTGGCTACTGGTTTAGGTAATTGAACCAGCTACCCCCACTTTATATTTCTCGTTAATGTCACTGTTGTTGTCTATAATAGGTGTATCTAACTTACAATCTCAGCCAAGCCAAGTGATGAAATCATGGGCGCGGCTGCAGGCAAACGCAGTTATTATTGAAACCTTAATGATAATTGCTCGCGATTTCAACGGACATGGCGACGGACCAGATGACAGTTGCGGTCGAATGTGGCGAGACACGGTCGGTATTATTTTGGGTGTAGGACTTACTTTCGTATTTAATGAGTCCGAGTCAAGGTCACGCGGAAGAAGATGTCGTGGATGTAGTTTCGGGGGACGTTTCGTAGCTGTGCTTCAAGATATGTAAGAGCAATAATGGAGTAATAAATGAAAAAAGAATGCATCAAAGGGGAATCGAACCCCTGGCTCCACCTTGGGAAAGTGAAATGTTACCACTACACCATTGATGCTGTTACATTTAATAGTTGTTGGTATTTTAAAGTGAGACTGTATACGAGTGCATTGAATGCATTGAACGGGATGGATTAAAGGTAAAGAGAGGTGAATTTAGTTAAAATTGTCGGGCCACTGCACTGAATAATTCTAAATCAAATATCTTGTTTAGATCCTCTGCTGACTTCCATTGCGTAACGAGATGCTCTCTCACTGTTCGTAACAGTTAAAACATATGAGTACGGTTATCATTCTTGCACATCCCGTTCATCGAGGTCCATGACTATAACTTTTCTGCCATTTACTGAGGTAACGACCGATAAAAAGGGTTTATCATCGTCACATATATATGTAACCATTTCGTGGATGGCACGGAATTTTCCAACTTATACCTGGTCACAATGCTAGTATGTTCATTAGTACTGGCGTCTCCCTCCGAATTTCTTATTGACAATTATCTTCTGGATCCAGCAAAAATGGTTATGAACGGAATGAAAATAAATCCAAGTATCTTTTGGAGGGATGGTATGCACAAGAATGAATTAGTGGTACTTTCCAACCAACTGCTTTCTGAAAAGAACAGTGTTTACAACCCTAAAGAGAGAAGTTTCCAAAAGTATAATGATGCTGTGATCCATAACCCAAGCCGGAATCAATAGATCAACCTGTGTATTTTCGAATCACACCTTCATTTTAATCTCACTACGATGAGTCACAATCCTTACCAGCCAACATCAAATGACATACCAACCCTCTACAAGCATTCAACACATAAAATACTACCAATCCATTTCAAACCAAGTCAAATCACATTTAAATCACGTTTTTCACAACCATCTCTGGTTTGTTCGCACATCAACCTAATAAATACTAATAAAACCTCAACCTTCGGGTTACCATTTGAAATGATAAAATAAACCCCTACGTACAATTTTCAATATCATCCGCCTCCCCTCCGCCACCCCCCATCCGCTATCCCCTTAACCACCTCTACCTTATCATCCTTCTCGATAGCGCTCATTTTTCTGTGAAAAACTTTTCTAGTCTACTGCCATGTCTGATTTGCAACACCAAATCCTTCGGAGCTTGGATGCCAACGGCTCCATTGCCAATACATTGGATGTAGCTGAATTCAAGACTATTGATCCCCAAGTTATCCAGGGGTCGTTAACCTCGTTGATGGCCAAACTGATGGTGACGTTCACCAAGAAGGAAACCGACAACTGGGTGCTCACCCCTGAAGCCCAACAATACATCGCTGCTGGGGCCACTCCTGAAGTTCAGGTGGTCAAGGCTGTTTTGGCCAAGAATGACGGCATGACCGTGGCCGAAATCAAGTCGGAGCTCGGGCCGGTGGGGGCTGTCGGTCAAGGTAAGGCGTTCAAGAATAAGTGGTTGGCCAAGGAAGGGGACAAGTTGATTGCCAAGGTGTCGGAAGTGCCTCAAGATGTGGTTCTTGAACAATTAAACACCATTAGTGCCACCGGATCGTTGGATGACAAAAAGGAATTACAAGAATTGAAAAAGAGAAAGTTGATTAATGTGCAAAAGATTGTTGGGTATGAAATTTCTAAGGGACCTGAATTTTCCCTTGAAATCAAACAACTTGAAACCGATATTACCGCCGATATGATTGTCAATGGCACCTGGAAGGAAAAGGAATTCAAGCCGCTTAATTTGGTGTCGGAAGGGATTTATCCTGATTCCGGGGCGTTGCATCCATTAAACAAGGTCAAGGAAGAATTTAGACAAATCTTCTTTTCGATGGGATTCACCGAAATGCCCTCCAATCAATACACTGAAACCGGGTTCTGGAACTTTGACTCGTTATTTGTACCTCAACAACATCCTGCTCGGGATTTACAAGATACGTTTTATCTTAAGGACCCTGCCGTGGCCAAGAAGCCTGAAGATGAACAATATTGGAAAAATGTCCAAGAGGTACACCAACAAGGTAAATACGGGTCGATTGGGTACCGGTACCCCTGGAAGGCGGAAGAATCGTTACGGATGGTGTTGAGAACCCACACCACCGCCATTTCCGCCGCCATGTTGCATGAATTGGCCAAGGACCCCAAGCCAGTGAGATTATTTTCCATCGACCGAGTGTTTAGAAATGAAGCCGTCGATGCCACCCATTTGGCCGAATTCCATCAAGTGGAAGGGGTGATTGCTGGTTACGACATTACTCTTGGTGATTTGATTGGGTTTATGCAAGACTTTTTCGGTAAAATGGGGGTGGATGACCTTAGATTTAAGGCTGCTTATAATCCTTATACTGAACCATCATTGGAAATTTTCGCTCACCACAAGGGATTAGGCAAGTGGGTGGAAATTGGTAACTCGGGGATGTTCAGACCCGAAATGTTGGAAGCAATGGGGTTGCCTCCTAATATGAGAGTGTTGGGGTGGGGGTTGTCCTTGGAACGTCCCACCATGATCAAGTATGGTGTTTCCAATATTAGAGAGTTGGTGGGGCACAAGGTGTCGTTAGATTTTATTGAAACCAATCCTGCTGCTAGATTGGATGAATTATTGTAATGGAGTAGATATAGATAACAATGACCATGAGTAATAGGAATGAGTACTGTTTACGTTTTGGTCGCTAGGGGGCCTTCATTAGCGGCCTTCTGGGGATGGAGAATTCTCCCAAGGCCCCTCTCTTAACTTTCCATTGACCCTCAATAATACTACTTCACCTTCCATCAAAGTCGCATCTTTTCATTGAAAACTCTCACATATGTCACCATCAGTGTGTCCATTACCAGAGTGTGACTATTATGGTCCCATCGATACTCATCTAGCCGAAGCTCATGACCTTGTGGCTTCATCCACCTCTGGTGATATCACTTCTCTTACCCAGTCGCTTAAACAACCGTGGTGGAGCCGGGACCTCGCCAAGCAAGTGGTGACTAATGATGAATTAATAGCCACCGAAGACGTGTTGGATTCCCCTCTTAATACCGGCCAATACCAAGTGGCACATTATCGATATAAAAAGTACCTCAATTCCCCCGATGATTCCGTTCAGTTGGTCCTCCCCTTTGACATCCATAACGAAGTCAAGACCTACGTGCGGAAATATGATGAATTGGAACGAGGCAAACCGGCGGAAAAGACGTCGGCCGAAGCATTGGCGGCCAATGCTGACGCTACCGTTGCTGCCAAGCGCCAATATGCTTGCGAAACCAAAGTGGATGTCAACATGTTGACACCTGACCAACTTCAACATTACTACCAGGTGCTCAGCAATCGCTACCATACTGCGGCCAAGATCAACGAGGTGGTCACCGGCGAATTGGCCACCGCCGTGCGGGAAAAACGCAAACAATACCTCATAAATCAGATGCTTTTGGATGCCAACATTGAGATTGGGTTACCCCCCGAACCCAGTGAGATTCCCGAACGGGTCCATCGCGATCTGTTGGACCATGCATTGTTAGATCGATCGTCGTAATCGATTTCCGCCGAAAATGTCCGGCAATGGCCACTACCCTGGATATGTCGCATGTTAACACGACATTGGCTGTTATTCTTCTGTTGGTAGCTATTCAATATTCGACGTCCCAATTGGGAAACTACCCATTCTGCATGCCTCTGTGCGTCATTGATTGAAAGTGGTGTAGAGATGAAATGCGGGTACAACGTAAGCTTAAAGAAGGTAAACAATAGCTGGTCCTGCGCCGGTGAACATCACAGCCATGACCCTCTCATGGTTGCTGTTTGGCGGTTGATAACTCATGGCCCAGCATTTCGGGTCATCTATCGCGATAATCTACCATATCCCAGGCGGCAGCGGTGGGCGCTTAGTGGCAAAATGTCTTTGAGGTTTCTTTTGCCCCAGCATTCCTCCGATTTCTCCGATGGATTCATGTTTAAGGTTAACGAACAACCGTTGACCACAACCAGGGTGGAGGAGTGGTGGGCATAAACATCAACCTAAGGGGGCAGGTAGGACCCCCACTAGACCCTGAATTCCATTTCAACTGGCAACGCAAGTCATTTGCCCACTCGCCTTTTCGTGGGTGGTTGTAAATACAACCTGCCCGACCGTATGTTCATCTCGCTACCATTGTGAGATCCTAATAATAAGGCGGCATACACTATTATTTTATCTCGAGGTTTTTATCTCTTTGGGTGAGGGGGAGAGGGGGCCTAACACGCTATTTATAAATGGCGACTCGTCCCCCATGTCGATCGGAAATGGAAACCTTACCCATCGAATTGTTCATCGACGGCGTCGCCTCCGGAGATCTGCCATTACCTCCCCCCGACGTCCTTGCCGATATTATTGCCGAATTTGATAAGATGGTGCTGCCCACAGCCGGCCTAGATTTGGTCGGCGGCATTGATGGCGATGGCATTGGTGGTACTCCAGACCTGATGTTTAGTCTAAGTCATGGTAATGACCTGACAGTGCTGGTGAAATCAGATTGGGACATGTCGCCTCCCCCCCAGTTATCGCCCCCGCCACCTGCCCTGTTGTTTAATCATCAATATTACCGTCATCGCCTCCCGCTGCAGGGTCCTACCCGAATGAGACATGGCCGGTCTAAATCGATGGTACTGCCGAAGTTACCCCCAGTGCTGCTTCCGTTTACTAAACCCAAGGTGATGATTGCCCTGATTGAGACCCTAGGCGATTTCCAGGCGTCGTCCCGTCGGAAAAACCCTCCGTCCACTTCGGCAATTGTCAAACCCGAACACCTAGGTAAAGGGTCAGTACCTTGTTACAAACGCTAACTAATTGCGTGGCCCCAGTGAATGACTTGGCGGCAATTCTTTGTACATCGCTATTTTTAATATCTTATGCTAAACGTTTAATAGATGTGAAGAACACTGGCATGCCCAAAAAATACTCAAATTACCCAATGGACCCTGACCATGAGGTGTCCATCTTGCCTTATCTTTGAGCCCATCACTAATTAGCGTCAGGCATGTATGCGGCCACGAGGACCCTGCATTGACGCGCACCCCAATTCTCGGAATAGTAGTCATCTCCCAATGCTTTTGCACCAGCAACAATAGCGGGGACAAATGTGCAACAATAACGGGGTTAATTGAGCAAAGGCATCAAAGTGGTGACAATTTCGCTGGCAGCATCACCACAAAACCCCCAAGTATCGCCCACGTTACCCGCGACAATGTCGTCATCGATGGTATCATGGAATATCGCCACTTTACCGCCATGGTATCGTACCCGATCAATGTACAGGGTGACAGGATGTGTTCGCGCGTCTGCACCCACCACCATTATTAAGTCAGGGGGTTCATCATCTTCGATGAACAGGTCAATGGCCTGCAAATGGCGTCGGTCCACTGTTTCACCAAACCACACCACGCCGGGTCGAAGTAGGGCATTACAGACGGGACATTTGGGGAGGGCGCTGTCGTCAATTTGGTGAACAGGGGTAAATTGGGGCAGCAAATTGGCGTCGTCCTCGCCATGTCGCTTCCGTTTACGAGTACCTGGCTCAATTTCATATTCAGAACCGGCCAATGCTTTTGTCAATGGGTGTCTTGGGTTGTAACGATCGACAAAATTGCAGGTGAAACTGGTGCATTTTAGGGTAAACAACAGCCCATTGATATCAATGAGTTGATGGAGGGGATAGCCCGCCCGTTTCAAAAGACTGTCTACACCTTGATCGATCGTCATTACCTTTAACTTACCGTCACTAGCATCGGCAATCTGTGCTAATTTGACCAAGGCGCGATGGCCCGGGTTGGGCTGAGCTTGTAATGCTTGGAATCTTTTGTACAGGTGATATTGCCATACAAGTCCCGGGTCGATAAAGAATGCATCGGGGGTGGCGACATCGATCAGGTGGTAATTTTTCCAAAGCTTATTTGGGGGATGATGGAGTCCCAGTGATACCAGGAGACCTGCTCCGACAATGACAACCACCTTTTTCAGCCGTTTCAAATGGGCTTGAAACTGCTCTCGTGGGCCGTCCATGGGGGGAGCTGTTACCCCAGGGTTGATGATGACGGTGGTAATGGGGTGGTGCGAGTGGATGGTGCGGCTCAAGCCTCGATCGATGCTTAATAAGCACCTTGGCCCCACCCATCAGTGGGGTTATTTTTATTCTGCAAGTTCCTGAATGACTATTTCATCTGTAAATGCCAGTAGCTACCGATCGCCCTGGGGCTGATGGGGGGGACGTGTTTGTGTAAATGGGGGCTTATTGGCGTCCAGCAACGATACAAGGTTACCCAATGTGGGGAATTTTCCCAGTTAAGGAATGCCATGACATTTGGTCGATCTCCCGGGTGTTTTTAATCAAGCTTTGCTTTTGTCGGTTTGTTGGGGTCTTTATGTCTAAGCGGGATGACCAGTCACTTTTTAAAGTCCTTATTGTTATTATTAAACAACAATAGCGCTTTGGTTCGTTAAATGTTTCCCTAGTAGTTCCATCCTCCGCCATTGTTCGTTTTCTACCCACCACCATCGCCATTAATCATTAATCGTAGCAATTATTACATACAACTGTTGGTAAGCGATCTATTCAATTCTTGGTTCGGGCTCGACTCGTTGGGTGCTACCTCGAGGCACCACACTAGATTTCACTTCGGGGTATTCCCCATCATCATCATATTCTTGAGCCAATGCCGAGGTGATGCGTTCAAAGGGTCGAGGGTCGTCGCGTAATGCTTTATCGATCTTGGCACAGATTTCCTTGGTGGTTAAATTATCAGTTTTTTCAAACCCACAACTGGCCTGGAACGCCAATAAATCATCAGGAATTATCAGTAACTCTTCATGTTGTTCAATCATTTGATTCAACACTTCAATGGCATAAAAGAACCCTTCGCCCCGAACGTGAATGCCTTCATCCTTTTCCAGTTGATTGACTTGTTTGGCAAATAACACGTTGGGGGCGATCACCGTGGCCAAATTATGAATGTCCATCTTGGACCCCGTCTCATCATCAATTTCTGCAAACAGGGCAACCCAACTGAAAAAGTAAAGTAACACTTCGACCAAATTGCGGTGAGACCGTGGTAACATACAGTAGCATAAACTCAACACCCGCTTGCGTAGGCCAGCACTGGGTTGGTGTTGGGAGATAATCCATAATTCGTACAATTGAGTTGTCAACAATGGGTTGGGTAATTCCCGTAACCATTTTTTCATCAATGCCGCCAATTGTACCGCATTTTGAATACCAAAGTCCGGCAGTTTATCGGGATTCTTATTAATTTCTTCCGTCAATTCCCGTAACTTTTTAATATTACCATTGAGACGGAAAATCCCTTCCACCAGCATATCCTTTTGTTTCAACGCCAGAATAATGTCATCAATAAAGATGGGGATGCGTAATTTACATGGTCCCACCCCAAGATCCAGGTCAGTACCGTAACGTTTGGTCAAATCGACCAATTCCACTCCAAAAACGGTGGCATCTTTCGATGCCAGTTTATCTCCACCACCAAACCGTAACTTTTCCCAAAATGTTGGTGATTTTTTCGTTTGAATCATTGGCAACAATTCTTCTCTTTGACGACCAAACAGTTGACAAAACGCTTCAATGGCAATGTGACGAAGAATAAAGTGTTCATCCTTGGTTAATTCCGAGTAATACTTGGATTTCTTTACCAAATCGGTGGGAGCAGCCGGTTCGGGTCCCAGCCCCAAGATTTCATTCAAATGCAGGGTGGGGGTGATATGTTCCTTTTCCAGTTGGACACGAACCGGTTTAAGTGGCCGCTGACGATTATACAACGAGTTATTGTGCTTAAACGCATTGGGGCGCTGTTCTCTCGCTTGTTCTGCCGCGACAATCCGAGGGATATCATCAAGAGTCAACAGCTTTTCATTTTTGAGCATATCGGTGGTTCGGTCTAAGTGGATTTGATGAGTAACATCTTCATCTCTAATTTTCAACACTTGTTTGCGATCACCCTTGATTGCAAATTGATCATCTTCGGGCGTCAATTGATTATACAGCAACAACAGGGTTTGCGACGTTTTCCTCGCTCCAACTGTTAACTCCAGTGCCCCTAATGCCGAAGCATCGGGCAGATTCAGGCTATCTTGACGAGCTTTATCTGCTTCCGGAGCTTCAACAATTACTGATCTTCGAGCATTCTGCTTAATCAGATTCGACAATTTATGCGATTGTCGACGGGCCCTTAAACGCGTAACATCATCGAGGGTCTTGGTATACCCTTCCACCGCATCTTCAGTAGGTTTCTTCACCGACAATTGTCTCAATACCTTTTGCTGTTCAGCAGCAATACTTCCAAAATGAACCTTCATTGCCAGTCGCAGTCGAGCAAGAGCAATCTTTAGTAAATAAACTAATTGTTGTAAATCCGTTACGGTGTCAAATCCTCCTGTATGTTCTTCCACACAGTGGCGACAGAGAGCAACATTGGCGGCGGTATCATACCCGGTTTGATTAAACTCCAGCTGAGGAATGGGTCGACCACAATTAGCACAATTGAAACATTGATGATGCCACCGTTTATTATGTTGACGGTTGCGAACACACAGTTTTTCAATCAGTTTCAGACAAACAACACAAGCATCAGTCAGATTGGCGGGAATAGCTAATTTCTGAGAAATGTAGGCCAACTTATGATCATCCATGGGCAGGTTGACCCGATCATTACTCGAGTTTTGGTTTTGAGAATCAACATCAGCCAAATGTTCAAATTCTCGCATCGCCTGTAAAAACAGGTCGATGGCTTCGGTCAGGCCAATCACCAGATTGACTTTTAATGCATTATACAATCCAATCCGAATGAGTAACTTGAGGTAATGAGCACATCCGGTGATTACCAGGAGCAATTCCGTCAGGAGAGTCCCCAGATTAGAAATATGATTCAGTTTGCGAAGAATCGCCAAATAACTCATAATTTTCCCCAGAATATTACGAGGTTCCTTTCTCAAGGGATGGAACCCATCAATTGCATCCGAACTAGAACGATCACCACCATCATCACCCAGAGATGATTGCTGGCTTGCCAAAAACGATTGGACCCGGTCCAGTTCTTGCCATTTCACCACCGCATCCATGGCATTAAATAATACTTCGACATTGAGAATGAGTTTGCCCGTGGCCAAAATCCCATTGGTTTGGTTAGCAATATGAGCATTAAGCAACATGTCGGAAATATTGGCAGCGGTTGATTCTTCATATCCAGATAATGTCAACCAACATTGCATCACCACCAGTTCAATTTGCAGTTCAATGGCAAACAATAGCCGAGCATCATCATGATCAACTTTCTCTCCTGCTTGAGGAGTAGCTTGAGGGGACATGGATAATTCCTGAAGAACTTGACGAGGATTGGTAATCCCATATTTATCCAATAACCCCACTTGATCGGTATCAATCAGAACATTCCAAAACTTGTGTACCATATAACATTCAGGATGCCATTGTTGATTTCTTCCTCCTCGGAATAACTCAACAAATTGTTTAACAATACTCAGATGACACCCTTCACACTTGGCAGCAAACAGTCTCAGATAATGAAAATGACAATAAATATTATTATCATGTTCATAATACAGTTCATCCGCCTCGAATACCTTGAGACACACTGCACACTTGAAATGTTCCAAATGGTACTTGTTGCCCAATGCGGTAATGTAGGGACCTCGAAGGGCTTTGTTACAACTGAAACAAATGAGGTCGAGTCGTTTGAAATAATCAAACTCACACAATGCCACCAACAGCAGCTCATCTCCCGGTTTTAGTTGATAAGGAAAGAATTTCGCCAGACATTGGTTGCCACATTCATTACAGCAAAAGCATTCGACATGGTAGGGCAGATTAAGTGCCCGAACAAATTGACCGGTGATTTCTTGTTTACAAGCTTGACAAACCTTACGAGACTTTTTCCGAACCTGGCGCTTACTTTGGCTATCATCACTAGTAGTGAGTGATGTCAATCCTGTGGCGGAATTTTGATTTTGAGCCTGAGGAACCACACTCAGTGAGGTAAGCGGCACTGGTTTAGGTCTCACATTAGGTTTATTCAACCCATTGGGAACGCCATTGGGGAACCCGTTTGGCACAGGTGCCCGGTCAGTATGATGAGAAGCCAGTGGGGGAGGTTGGGATGAGTTTGATCTCTGACGATTAGGTTGAGGTTGAGCTTCAATGGGGGGGGCCTTGGTGGTGGTAATGATGGGAACCATTGATGTCAGGTGGGGCTTGTTATGAGGGTCAGGTAAGGGAACATGAGGAGGATGAGACATTGGTTGTTGAGAATGACGATGTGGATGGCTAATCGTGGTCAGAGGCGCTCGCACCGACCCCAGTGGCGGTCGAATCGGGGTATCTCCCAGAACTGACCTCTGGGTGGTATAAAAGTTGAATCCATAGGGCTGACTCACCGGTTTCCTGGTGTGGGCCTCGGAAAAGGGAACATGTGACAGCAAGGGGTCATCGGAGATATTGGGAGGTGCAACTGGGGAGATTGCAATCAGATGACGCTGGGGTTTATAATAGCGATTATTTGGTTCAGGAGGAGGCAGGGGAGTGGGGGCAAAGTTAAATTCATCAGGCAGGGGAGGCTGTTGGTTATTTGCTTGTACCAGAGGTTGAGGATGGTTTGGCATGGGGGGAATAAGCTGGGTCCACAGCGACGGCGGCCGATCGTGTCGAATTGGTTGATACAGTCCTGGCAGCAGTAGCGTGGCCAGTACCGGCAGCACTGCTTGATTTTGTGATTGGGATCTAACGTGATGGAAATAAAACAGCAGTCCCAGCAGCCCCAGTATCTGGGACGGCTGGGGCAGCAGTTTGGACAGTTCCGACATGAGGCCAACACGAGATACTCCCAGCTGATCCGGCAGAGGTGGTACTTGAATCATCCAACCCCAAACTGGGTGGTATTAGTTATAAACAGTGAAGACGACGACGAGGGGGGAGTTCACGGTCAACAATAGCAGGGGGGAGGTGGGAGCCGCAGGTAAAGGCAGGGGTAAGCAGCACACGGAATGATTAAAATGCCACGATGAGTTCCCCGTAGATGATAAATACCCCAAACGTGGTTGTGTACAGTGGTGACTGTGATCTCGGTGTTGGCTGGCCAAAATTTTTGTGGCCCGAGTGCGCGTAGCGGTTGTGAGTGCTCGCAACCAAGGCTAGGTGGCTTTAAGGTCGTTTAGGTATAATGAATGAATGTGGGGCTAAACCCAAAGAATAAAACTAATGGCCAGTTGCGGGGAATGCTAGCCGGAGTCTTCCAACTTTCAAGGGGGAGGGTGCCGCCTTCCTTCGCTATTTTTATCGCCCCCTATAGTTGCCACGGTGGTTGTTTACCCTGGCTGCCTCTGCCTATAAATAGGATGGTGACGACCGCGCTAACCATCCCCTATCATCGATTAGTGCGGTCGTGGTGGCCACTAAGGCTGATGCAGGTGACAATACCAAGGGTATCATCACAATGTGCCAACAACCGGGTGGGGATTGCCATCGTCAATGTACTCGGCATGATCCTGTCCTGGATGAGGCCTACATTAGGTGAGTGATTGTATGAACAACGTACATTGCCGATTACGCTGGCCTCGCAATAGCCCCCGACTCGGCATGGGGTTTACGATGTCGGCTAGGTATTCACGGCGATAACCAAGGTGGTAACGGAGTGTTGGTTGGAACCAAAGCGATTGACATCGGCTTAACTGAATTAGAGCCATGAACTAAAAATTCGGCCCGAACTGATGTCATATGCGTTTTGCGATTCACCGTTGACACGACGCGTATCCATTGGTACCTAAAACATGTGGCGGTAACATTACATCACATTTTGTCGAATACAAATACAAACATATACAGGGGACCACCATCTATGAAAACTCGGAGGTGGTGTCATTGGCTTCATTATGGATGGTAGTGTCATTAACGGTGGTGTCGGCCATTTCAGTGGTTTCAGCAGCGTCGCCGCCATCGGTTGCATCCACCTCCATTTTGGAGTCTTCTTCAGCAGTAGTGTCAGCCACATCGGTGCCTGAGGCTTCGGCGGCATTGGCTTCACTTGGGGTATCACCGACATTATTAGTGGTGGAGTTGATATCCTTCTCGGCCTCACCAGCTGATGGTTGAACTGGTTTTTCGGTAGTAGTGTCCAGTTCAGTTGGGGGTTGGGGTTCATCCGCTTGCTTTTCATCAATATGACTAGCTTCACCCACCGCCTTTTTATAAGCAGCCACACCTTGGTCAAAAAGTATTTGGACCAACTTTTCTCCATCACCTTCTTGTTCGGCATCAACCAATTCTTGTAATTGACCTCGGCGAGCCTCCAAATCCAACCCCGACTCCGCTGGTTTCAGGTAGACATAGTTGGCAGTGAATTCATCAAACGTGTTGACGTCAAAGAATAATCGGTACAGGTTTTGACAAATCAGGACCTTGAGCCCCAGATTGACATGACCTTCACATTGATCTTCATCGACTTGGTCAATGACGTGCTTTGCAAATGGCATGACAATCTTGGACGTGGGTACCCCTTCAGTAGGGTGGGCCATGATATACAGTGTCACGTAATAATTGTACTCTTCTTCCACATTAACGTGGTTCTTGACGGTTAAATCATCCAAAGCAACAAATGTCACCGACGCCATTTGCTCTTGGGGGGTATAGGCAATGTTGAACATGTTTTCTTCCGGCAGCATCAAGTGACGCACTTGCATCCGGTATAAGATTTGATCTTTGGCCAGCAGCACCGGGGTGCGGCGGTCTTGTTCCCAAATCACCATCAGTTCAGCAGTATTACTATCCGACACCACCAGATGAGCATATTTCACCATTGCTTGTACCACCTTGTCGATGGTATAACACTTGTAGGCCTTGTTACGATAACCTTGACGCAACAGTTCTTCAAACCATTGATGATCAATGTCTCCTTCAATTAACCGTTCTGACAACAGTAACACTTGACGGTAACAATCCTTGGTGCCATCGATTTGTACACCCATATCTTCTAATTGATGACACACCAAATTGAGATCCTTCGCAAATTGAGGCACTCGTCTCGAAACAATTTCCTTGCCCACCTCCAGGTTCATTTGTTTCACCTCATACAATCGTTCGTATAACGTGCGTAAATGACGGAAAAACACATATACCGAGGTGTTACAAAACATATTGTATCGGTTACGACGTTGAGGGGTATTGGGGTTAGCCACGGTGGCGGCCGAGGTGGTTTTAATCCATAACTCCTTCAGCTTTTCCACCACCGCTTCAATGTCTTCACCACCATCTTCCAGTTCTTGAGAAAACGCGGGCAGGTCCCGCTTGCCCTGACGTTTGAGAATATCCTTGAGCACCGGTTCATCCCTACCTCTCTTTTGACCACTAGTTGGTTGACCACTAGTCACTTGACCATTGGTCTTGTCATGATCAAAGAACAAGCTAACAAATGCCCTTAAAAAGCTAATTAACTTTTCTCGGTCCAGAGTCAGATAATTCAGCAGTTTGGTGATGAATACTTCCGCCAACCCCACCACATCATCAATGACATCAAAATCAACAAATGAATAGTTCAACTGTTCTTGTGGTTTAGGAGTCAATGGATGCAATCGCTTATTTTGTTGTTCGACCTTGACGGTCGAAATTTCCAGAACTAATTGCTTAACCGTCAACAATTTCTTATCAGCTTGTTTAAACGTGAGACCCAAATGATCCAACGATTTATAAAACACCTTTTGTTCCATTTCCCGCCACACCTTGTTCCATTCCCTTTGGGCCCGTTTCCACTCTTCATCCTTTTGCTTCAATCGCTTGAGGACGATGGGCACAGCAATGGCAGGGTTTTCATGTAACGCATCAATTACTTCAAACCCTCGATCCTTATCATAAACCTTACGAATCACCTTTTTATAAATGGTGGTCAGAGTATGACCCAATCCTGGAGGTAACTTGAAATTAGCCTTTTGATCGGGAGTCATGTTAGCAATACGATTAGCAATGGTTTCAAGGGTTTGAATCGTGCGCAAATTGGCTTCCATGAAATAATCAAATTCCAATCTTTCTTCTTCAATCTTGAAAAGAATTTCTTCATATTGATTCTTGCGATGAGCAATAAATCCCAGATCTTCCAGCGCCCAGGTGGGATGGCCTACCCATTCATCATTAAGTACCTCCCAACACATTTCGTCTCGTCCCGAACAGGGCATGAACGTCTCTGATTTAGGTAATTGCCGGTACAGGGGGCCATGAGCCTTGCACAATGAAAGTTCTAATTGGTGCTTTTTGAAAGTAATATTTTCAATATGCAACGGGGTATCGTCATAACCAACAAACATCTTGAACCAAGTCATCAATTCCGGGTGCAGATCACCAATGAATCCATCCACTCGTTCCAATAAGGTATGCTTGTCGATGATATCTTGGGAAAAGAGAGAAATGATTTTGAGGAAATCATTATAAATCTGTTTGTTGCCAATGGCCTTTTTCACCTTGTCAAAGAAAGAGATTTCTTCGGAAAGCAGTGACGTTTTCACCTGAGCCGCGAGTGGCATGGGTTCAGGAACGCCAGGAACAAGGGTAGGGTTGATGGGCTTAAGTGGAGCTTGGGGAGTAGTTGATTTGGTACCAATCTTGGAGCTATCTTCCTTGTTGGGGTCAGGTAAATGAGGTTGAGCAGCAGCGGCGGCTGTCGCCATTTGATATGCGTGGTGGTACTCGGGGTGAGGAGCATTCATCAACCCTTGTTGAAAATTTCCCACTGGGGGAAGCGCCTGGGCTTGACCATTAACATAATAACCATTGGCCATATGGGGAGGAGGCGGTGGTTGTTGAAACTGCTGAGGTGGGTGTTGAGGTGGTGGTGGCTGTTGTTGCAGCGGCGGTTGCAATTGTTGTTGTTGGGCTTGTTGGTTGGAGGTATCGGGTAAAAATTGTTTGAAATCATCCAATAAATCGGGCAGATTGGCAAACAATACCGTCACTTGTTCATAAACCTCACCAATGGGCTTTTGTTCCCGTTGATACGTTTGCAAGATTTCCAAAAACTGCTTGTAGATATCGGGTTGGTTAGCAAATCTCGTTTTAATCTTGTTGACATAGTTGATGGCATGATTAAACTCAATTTGACCCCCCGGGGCTCCTGGTGCAGCTCCTGGTGCAGCTCCAGGTTGAGCCCCTGGTTGAGAAGGTTGAGGTTGTTGTTGACCTTGTTGAGGGTCAAATTGCGCCGGTAATTGGCCCAGGGCTCCTTCTTCAGTTTTGGGAACTCCCCCGGTTCCCGAAGTGGTTCCAGTTGGAGTAGTTACTCGCACGGGGTTGGGATCGTGAGGGTCCAGGGAGATTTCAATCCGGTAGCCTGGAGGCAAGAACGTATTGAATCCCGAGATAAGACCGGGATGACCTCGAAACAACGTCAGTACTCGGTCAATAACTCCGGGGGTATCGATCAGTTGCGACTTGAAATCCTTCATAATATCCAAAAAGTTATTGTAAACGTCTGGTTGGGAGTAAAACTTGATCTTAACCTGATCCAAATATGACAAGGCATCCTTCACATTCAAGGTGCGGTAGACATTGGTGGTGGCCAGTCGGTTTGCTTCGCCAGCCAACCCCGCCGCCTCGGCAGCAACCACGGCGGCGGCGGCGGCGGCGGCGTTGGAAGTGGTACCAACAATCAGCAGGGGTGGGGGTAAAGGTTGAGATGCCGCTGACGACCGCCGTTCCTCCATTTGAGAGTTAATCAGGGGAATCTGGTACCCGCCGGGGGCCCCACCCCCATTGCCCAATTGGTGTAGACTGGGCAAAGTGTAGAACTGTTGGCCTGGGGAACGGCTATTTTCTGATCCTTGATTGTTAGGAGGGGGGAACGGTCCCAGGGGATGATTAAGCATCCCTGTTTCCAACGTCGCCGGTGGTGGTAACACTGGAGGCCGAGGACCACTAAATGGTTAGTTTGCATGCCGGGGAAATGACGCCAAACCCGTACTTACTTGAATTGTTGGCCCAACGGCCGTTGATTGCTCCATGGGTACAGTTGATTGGTCATGTCGATCAACCTAGACTGAGTCGTGGGTGAGGAGTTCAAAAACAAAAATGCCGGTTGTCGCACTAAACCCAGCCAGTTGAAATAATTGCGGATGGAGATGGGAGGGGAGTTCAAGTCACGTGGGCAAAGCTCACGTGTACCACCCGCCCACCGAAAATGAAAAATAGATTGGGTATCATCATTCACCATGAACGCCCCTGATAGATTTGAATTGTTCATCCTTCCAGATGGGGTGGACAAGATTAAAATCACTCCGGATACCAAGGTGCCAAACGCTGCCATCATCAAGATAGAACGGGAAGACCATACTTTGGCCAATTTATTACGAGCTCAATTACTTAAGGACCCCAAAGTAATCTTTGCTGCTTACAAAATTCCCCATCCCTTATTTGCCAATTTTGAATTAAGGGTACAAACTGAAGATGAATACCTGCCTAAGGAAGCATTAAGAAATGCCTGCCTGGGACTAATCAGTGAATTGGATGTGATCAAGACCCGATTTAAGGATGAATGGGCGCTTAAGGCGTTGTTGAACAATAATGACGATGATTTTTAATGAAGTATGTAATATATAAATATCGATGCATTGTATTAGTCAATGTCTAAACACTCTTTTGCAACTAAATAAAGTAACTCTTCCACAATACCCCCTCTAAATCTTGAGCTTGTTCTTCGGAAAATACCTTCAGATCAACGTGCCAAGTATCCTGGCGATTCTTTTTAAATCTTCCCAACATTTCCTTTGCTGTCTTTCCCGTTACTCCAGGGATACCCAGGGCGCGAATTGCTAATTTGGCCAAAATTTCGGGCACCCAAATTGGTGGTGGCAGCGTAAACAGGTAGGCATCTACCAAGGCGCCTAATCCAAGCACTGACCCGTGTAATTGGGTTTGTTCTTCACTAGACAAATTCTTAAAGTTTGTTTTCCGATGTTTGCGGCGGATTTGATCAATAATGACAAAGAACTTCTTCTTATATTGATCAACTGCTTGTTCAGCCTCCACGGGGGGCATCATATGAACCAACCCCGAAAATGTCAGCGCCGAAGCGTCTCTGACCTCAACACTCTTGTTGAATAATAAATTGATCAGTACTGCCACCATTCGTTGGCGTTGTGCCGAGGTCAATTTAAATAAATTGTCAAAAAAGATTGTTTCGGTAAATTCTCCCATAATGATGGTTTGTACCACATTTAAATTACCTTGATATTTTTCCAACATGGTGACGATGGCTTCCAACAGGTTGGTATCATATTCCAATTGACTCACTCGTTTAAACACGGTGACAGGATTGATATTACCCCATTTACACACCTCCTTCATTTCCGTCACTTGTAACAAAAATGGGACAATGTGATCCACCACTGCTCCTCGAAGCATTACTCCTGCACTGGTCTTTAATTGATGACGCAACCAGGTTAATACCGTGGTGGCACAATAAACATAATCCAGATGAACAATCTCGTGAACTGGTAAATCTTTTATCAATTGACGTTCATGTTCAACTCGTTCAAATAATTGAGGTACCATTTGAAGGAACGCATTACTCTTTTCGGCACGATAGAGAACGAGGTCATCGGATTTGTTTTTGGTGGCAGTGATATAATCGGAGGCATTATTAAATTGTTCGGAAAAGTAAGCAAATGATACAACCGCCAACATTTGTCCAATTTGATTACGAATGGTTTCATACCGGTAATTCAAATTATTGGCACAAAATTGAAGATATTTTTCTGGATCAGGAATCATCCATGAAAGCAGCACGAGTACCAGACGAAGGTAACCAATCCGAGGAGAAATAACTCGAATCAGAGTATCACTCAACCCCGACAAATTGACGTTGGTCCAAAGTTGCCATAATTTGGGGAACCGACGAATATCAACGTGGACGGGGAGCCACCAGGAAAAGATGTTCCAAATTTCCTTGGTATCGGGGGTCAAGTCATTGAAAACTTCCAGTAAAAACTCAGTAACCATCTCATCTCGTTCTCCAGCAAAGGTGGGATCAGATACATGGGCTCCTGTCAATACCCCAGCAATGACTTCACAACAAAGCATATGGGTGGCCTTTTCGTCCTTGACATAAATTTCCTTCACCACCGACAAGAGTTCAATACAAGAGAATTGTCCATAGCCATTAGCAACCAACATCACCAACATCAGAATAAAGTTGGCATCTTGACCCTGGAATACTAAATTCAGTTCCGCTTCTGTGATCCATAAATTGACAATGTTGATGAACCATTCCTTGGTGAGCAATGGCCTCAACGTCTCCAACAGGGCTTTGTCAGCGGCCAGCAATGCCGCCAACAGTTGGGGTTCCCGAGGCATCACTCGGAGATGATTACTCCAGAACAACCAACCATTATGAGGTTTGGAATCCATATAAAACGAAGCACTATCTTGTCCCAGTAACATTTGTTGCCATTGAGAATGGAAACTTTCCAGATGAGGGTCAATTTCAAGAATCCCTCGAGGCAAGAACAGCAAGTCATAGGCATTATCCAAGTTATAATCAATCAGTTGTAATTGATACAACTTCTCAATAATATTGGTAAACCCCTTCAGTGCCAATCGCAGAATGGTGGGATGATCCAGACCAATTAATGTCACCAAGTGCAGTAAAACTTGGGCCAGAGTGGGGCTATTGAGATCAATTTGAAGATTCAGCATCATTAAGATATGTGTCATTTGATTCCACCACACCGTATTCCCCTGGGATGACCATTTAAGTACCGTTTCTTGTAAATTGGCCAATTTCTCATAATAAAGTTGACATTTGCGATCTTTAGCCACTCGAACGGCAGCAATCTCCATATCAATTACTTCATCAGGAGGACGAATGGCATCAACCTCATCCCAATCCATCAAACACACTTGCAGAGGAGGAGTGAGATTATCAGCCACCAGTTGATATAACAGTTTGGCGGTAGCTTGGACCTCAGCAATACCATCAACTTCGGCAATACATCTTTGTAATAATTGCACATAACGTTCAAGGTACATGTAATCATTTTGAATCTTTAGCTTCACCTTTTTGACTTCAAAAAGACCAAGTCCCAGTTGAACTCGCAAATATTGTTTTTCATCAAGTGCTTTGGTCAATGCTTTTAACAGCAGTTTAACCAAGGTACCATACAGTCCATTAATTCGTTTAAGCACATCACTAACGAGGTTTTGTGCCGCAGTGGCAATGTCGCCATACAGCAGTACCAGCAACTTGACAATATCTTCGATTAATAACTTGTCAAGCGGCGATTGGTTACGCAGAGTGGCATGTAATGCCACTCGTAACTGATGATATTGTTCCAATCGAGCCCCCACTGCCAACCGAGTATACGGCTTTCTCATCCGATTGATTTCCTGGATACACTTAATGTAGCCATAATTGATTCGGGCATGACTTGGATCTAATACTCGTTCTCGTCCAACATCACTGAAGTAAATGTTAACAACATAAAGTAAATGTTTAAACAATTTAGTATTTTCAGGGAAATTGGCAACAAAATACTTGCAAATCATATGCAACAGATTACCAATCAATTGTCGAGTTTGGTGAAGTTGAATGTACAATGGCAGCAGTCTTCTCTGTTCGATTTCATCACCAAAGTAATAGGACAGAGTGTAAAGTTTCCGTTCTCTAAATGTGATGGCGGGGTTCATCAGAGAAACAACCATCCCGTCCACCAGTGGAGTAACCAGTCTCGATACCGTTTCTTCATCACCTTTCAATACCATAAGACGATCTTGTTTTGGTTGAAGTTGATGAATATCAATATGTTCAGCTCCCGAAGCCGCTTCATCCATCAGTTTATTGGTAGTTGACATGATTGCTTCCAAATCATCATCACCAAACTGACCCACCTCAATAATCAGATCCTTAATGTCATCGACAATTCGCTGAATATCCAGGGTTTCAATATGATGGCCTGACTTGTCTATTTTCTGTTTTTCACGGATCCGTTTCAATAACAAAAGCCGTTGTTCCAACAGTTCCTCATGATGACTAAGTTTGGGGATATCTTCATCGAACAGAGGATCCAAGAGGTGGGCCACCCCCAGTAATGAAAAACAAAGGTATAATAAGTTCAGACGGAACTCATCACTCAAGTCAGTATTTTTAGGCGCCAGCGCCGAAGAGTTAGTGGCAATGAGCTGGCGCACATTCAGAAGAGCTTTTTGAACATGTTGAGTAAAGCAATCAACGGCAAACTCAATATCGGTATCTTTGGGGATGAACCATTTGAAATGATAGTCCCGTTGAGGCCGAAGGTCAGGGGTCCAGGTTTCAACGGTAATGGGCTGGGTGGGGTCATAGAGTCGATTTTCTTCAAGGCGAATCTTGGTGGTGGCCAAAAGCATCAGGTTGACAATATACAGCGAAGCAAAGATGGCGGGACCCTTGACTTTATCCATAATATAAAGGGAAAACTTAACGGCATCATCTCCCACTTTGACCAATTCTGAATTGGCATTTCCAATACATTCATTAAGAATGATTAAATTCCAAAATAATGCTTGATCTCTTGGAACGATATCGGTACCAGTACGAGATTGACCAGCGCCATTCTCTTCAATTTCTTCAATAATTTTCGATTTGAGAAGATCATATACTTGAGAAAAGTACGAGGGGTCCCGTTTAATGAGGGCCCCACAAATTTCCCCAGCAACTTCAGCAATGGTATGGTAAGTATTGGTAAAAACCCAATCAAAAATTTCTTTCCGGATCAATACAAAGAGTTCCGGCAGCAATGCTTCGATAACCACGTACAAGAATTTAGGTAACGAGTCGGTGACATCCTTTTCCAACCCCATCGATGTATTAGGATCAGGAATGTTTTCCAAAAGGTTAAATAGCCGTTGACAAAACAGACTAATTAACAAGGGAAACAGCAGCAGCGCCAGTTTAAGTGCAGTTAATTCAAGGTCCTCATCGGCAAACTGAGCGACGATTTCTTGAGAAACTTCACCATATACCAATTGTCCCAAATACTCCAAATGATTGGTGGTATATTCAATGGCAAATGATGGGTCCATTTCTCCTTCGGAAAGATCAGCAAAGGGAATAAAGTTAGCCACAGTAGCAAAAACGTCCAATGTATGGATGGTTTTATCCAAATCATTAGAATCAACCCCAGGTAAGGTCATCAGCAATAACCTCACGAGGTGAACTCGGTATACCGGAGTGGCAGCCAAGTACCGGGCCAACATTTCAATCAGCCGTAATGCAATCAGAACTCTATGGGTCAGAATTAACCCCTCCAATGATTCATACAAATCAGTGGTGACAGTAGACAATACGCGAGTCGGCGCCAATTGCGCCAACACTCCCAACAGAAGCAAATGATTATCAACAACACTAGCTGATTTCAGTTGAATCCCCGTACGAACCATGGGAAGCACCACTTTAACAAACTCATCGATGGTAGCGTCGTCCATTTTATATTCATCATTAAACTGATAATGAGGAAGGGGATTCGCCTCCAAGTTACGTCGTTTCTGTAATTGGTGGCATAACGCATAAACAAGTTTAGAAATGGGCAGGGACCATTCCCCCAGATTCAGTGGGTAACCAAACAGTTCAATTGAATTGAACAATGTATGCAAATAGGGTAGGATGGTGGCTCGATTGGCCGGAGTAAGCGAGTAAACAATAATCAGGGCATAACCATGAAAGTATTTCGATCGCTGCAGACCATACTTGTCGGGATTGATCAGTAAGCACCCCATGCAAGTATTCATCACCTCAACGAATTGATCCTTCGTAAACACACCAAAATCACCCAACGGAGCTGCTCCCGAAAACAAAGCTTCCATAGCAATTGACCCCACTTTGGACAGGATTTGATCCTCAAAAAACGACGTCTTTTGTAGTTTTCGCCACACATAAAAAAGTGGATCCAAATAGTATCTGCTATCGTTGATACCACTATCACTAAAATGGTTGGGCATTAAGCATAATGTGGAAATGACAAACAGGGCGTTGGAATAGGTCATGTGGCTCAGGACAGCGGCATATATGTCGGGCATTACCAGTGGGGGAAAAAAGTAGGAGGCTCGAGTAGCCAAGCGTAATAATTGTTTTTGGTCCTTGACTTCAACCAGGCCCGAAATGGTGTCGGTTGGGGGGAGGTGATTGCGCAACTCGCGATAGAGCGCCTGCCAATCCAATTGCAACCCCTGAGCCACCATAAATCTTGTGTGTTTGGTTAAAGTTTCAAATGCCTTGACGTAAATCTTCAAGTTGATTTCTTGGCCTCGACAAAGACATAACGCATAGTATACTCTTGCCAACGCCATTCGGAGCGAGATGGGCATATCATACTTCATTTTGAGCCATACCAACAATTCTTGAGTCCAAGTACGAACTCCAACCACTGCCGCCAGTTTTGGCAGCTTTTTGTGTTGCAGAGTAGCCAGCAGACCAGTATTTGCATCCTCGACATCATCAACATTGTCATCATCATCATCATCATCATCATCGTCCAGGTCATCGTCACCTTCAAATACGATGGTATCCTTGATTTCAGTATCTACATCCGGCGAACCATCACCACTGACAAATAAGTTTGTTTCAAGGGCCAAGTCAACGTCCAGGATGCCAACAGTGTCCTTGATTTCGGCGAGATCCTTGGCCGACACTGGTAATGACCCCTGAATGTCACCGGTTTTAATGGCAAGGTACAAGTGACTAACAATGTGAGCCAAAAACTTGGCTTGGTCTCGAGGCAGCTCGGTTTGGTACGGCAACATCAGTGGGAGGTCAAGGGTCCGAGGACGATCCCGAGCATAGAACCGCGAGGTGGGATCCAATTGTTGATCAATCAACACCTGACGATCATCAGGGTAATCAAGATTATAATGACTCTCCCGCGAGTCCTCAATGGTAACATACAGTGGCCGCCTGGTGATTAATTGGGGTTGGGGCACCACCGATTTCGACTCTTGACGCTCAAGAGCAGGGGGGTCCGGAGCCAATTGCGAGTGCAGTGATACTCGATGAAGATTTTGGCTCCGTTTCGGCTGTGGCGCTTGGATCGATGGCTGGCCCCGCGCAGCATTGGGGTCAGACATGGTAATGGCGTAATGATGGAGGGCGCACTTGACATCATTGGTTGGGGTATGGTAGCGCCCAGTGGCGTCGGCGGTGGCAATTGTAGCAATGCCATTAGTTATTCCCCAGAAACTGACCTTATGATCATATCTAGTGATTTTAGTGACTATGCATGGGTTTTACCATTTGCTGATTGAGAAGTGACCTTGAATTGTCTACTACTATAGTTAATGAAACCATTATCTTAACCACCACTTTCCTATCACTTTGACCGCCACCTCCATAACAATATCAATGGTACCGGCGGAAAATCAATTCCACTGGCTCGGTGCTCTAACACTCGAACTGCACATTCTGTCAGGTCAATCTAGATCTAATGACATTGTGGTTTGCAACATGATAATGTTTCCTGATTGGGAATGTCGAGGTGAGACCAAGCCACAATGGTGGAACGGGTAAGATGGAGAATGTGGAGGTTGCGGTAATTGACCCAAGCTACCAGTTTTCCCCTAACCCTAGTCATCCGGCCATCCCCATTGGCTTGCTGAGAAGCCCCTCTCCCCCTTCCCCACACGTGAGTGTCACGTGCACCGTTGTTTTGTGAGAGGTTCGCGCTCACTACTACATGATTTGTGCCGTTTGACGCTGCTGGCGGCATTCGTATTTATACCTCAGCTATGGACGACTTGCCGATATATCCAACTCCACAACAGGCGGCGTACGGGATGAGCTCACTGACATCGTCAAGTCAGGGGAGAAAGAAGCCACTGCTGGCACCAGCAAAGCAATATGCTCCTTATCAACCCTCCCCACAAGGGTTAGCTCAAAATGGTTATGCCCTGGCCCCTCCTCCTCAACAATATGACCGCCACCAATATCAAGGACAATCTTCATCCCATCATCTGTCCAAACCTCTGGGAGGTCACCAACTGTCGTCCTATCAACAGCAACCTCCTCAGCAATCATATTCCAATCAACTGTCTCACCAGCCGAGTCCTTCCCACCACCATTCCAATCCATCTCATCACCAACCTCCCCCTCCTCCCCAAAACTACAAGGGGTCACAATACTCTCCTAACCCCCAACCGGCTCTGTCCTACAATAATAACTATTACCAACAACCTCCTCAACTGCAACGGTACCAACCTCAACAACTGCAACCACTCCCACATCAACCGGCTGCTCCGGTTCAACAACAACAACAACAACAACCGCCTCCTCCACAACCTCAGTACTCCCTGGAGTATCACCAACCACCCCCATCTCAGCAGTACCATCAACCTTCGGCATCACAACCGCCTACTTCACAACCTTACTCCTCACTGCATAGTGAACCAATGTCGTCACCGATGAAACTGAATTTTTCACAAGAACAATTATCTCAAAAAACTCTGCTGAAACAAAAGCTTGACCAGGAGTTACGAGCAGTGTTTGACAAGGTTGATACCAACCGGCTGGGCTTTATCAGTGCCAAGGAGTTGAGTTCGGCACTACTCAACTTTGACCGGTCGCCATTTAACCCAACCACCATTAAACTCATGATTAAACTCTTTTCCACCTCCCCTGGAGGCGGCGAATCAGGAAACCATCTCAATTTTGATCAGTTTGTCCTGTTGTGGAAGTATTTACTGGCGTATAAGAAATTATTTATCCAGGCCGATCAAAACCGCCTGGGAGATATTTCGTTTGGTGAATTCCAAAAGATTTTGGAACAAATTGGTTACAAGCTCAGCACCGACTTGGTGCTCCACTTGTTTGCTCGGTTCTCCCTGAAGAATAGTCTGGATAGTTATCTGGTTGGTGTAGGTAAGCTCAAGTTTGATGGGTTTATTGAATTATTGGTGTACTTGCGGAAATTGACTGATATTTTCAAAAAGTATGACAAGGACTTTAAGGGGGTAGCTACAATTAACTTTTCCGACTTTTTATTTGAAGTTAGTAATCTTAACTAGAGAGGTGTTGGATTGGCAATGCAATATAGTAAATAAATCGACCACTTTGACGTGGTGTACGGAGGGGAATGTTGTATTCCATATGGTACTTGAGGGTGCTGAGGTCGCTGAGGCGGTCCCTGTACTGTTCTTTCTGTCACTTGGGAGTTTTCCCTTCGGTTGTGAAACTAAACCTGTGGTAAGTACAATCATGATAAAAATAACTGCTACTGTTGCAAGTATACCTGTTGAAGCTGATTTGAGGTAACTGAACTGTTGTGAGATGTAAGTGACGTGTGGAAACTATCACTGTACTTACTCTTCCTTCGCGACATCTTTGTAACCGTTGTGTTAACAGTTGTGTTATAACTATAGATAACTGTTACAGCCACAACCATAATTGCTACAACTGTAACTGCTACATAATAAATGTTTCAATGATATCTGTTACCAAGATAACGGTTAAATAGGAGTGTAATTGTCCTCCCATAGCTGGTACAATGATAACAGTCAAATCTATAACATTCCCAACTCTACTACACTCTCTTCTATTTCTTACCTTGGACCAGTTGTACCCCAGTTACTGGGGGTTAACTGTTCCCTCCAACCACTTTCGCACTACACCATGGGACTATTAACCATTATCCGCCAACAACGACTCCAAGATCGTGAATTACGGGTGCTCGTGCTAGGACTCGACAACTCAGGTAAAACCACCATTGTAAAACACCTCATTGGCGATGATAGTCCTCCAGCCCCCACCATGGGGTTTGAAATTTCCACCGCAAGAACCAAATCGCATAACCTAAACTTATGGGACATTGGCGGCCAGTCGTCGCTACGACCATTCTGGGGTAATTACTTTGATGAAACCAACGCAGTGATATGGGTGGTGGACGCCGCCCTGGTGGAACGGATTGATGAACTGAAGCACGAATTGGAAAAACTTATCAATGAACAGCGGTTTTATGGTGTGAAGCTCTTGGTGGTTGTCAATAAGATCGACCTTATCGAGCCAAGCCGTCGCCAGCAACTTAAAACTGACATTTCATCCAAGTTTGGCGTCGAGGCGACAGTAATTATGGTTAGTGCAAGGGACGGAACCAATTTATCGTCTATTATTGACGAGTTGGTGGCAGATCATTAACCATGGCTGGCTGTCACCTCATTTGGGATGGCCAGCACCAAAGCTAAATTGGTCGCGCTAGGTTAATATGCACCGAAAGTTGACACGATGTGGGGTCCGTCCCCACCTGTAACCCTGGGTATTGTTTCGGCAGGAGGGTCATCTGGAGTGGTTGTTTGACACGATCGATTTATTAGTGATAATTGTCTAGGGCGACATCCACCAGGTAAATACGGTTATAATACACACTTCCCCGGTTATTCTCCCCAGTTTTATCTCCCTCTAGTTACACATACGAATGTGGTTAATCATAGAAGAATTATTCACTCAATCGGTTTATTTTCTAAGCTGAGGAGGACCCTGCTCATTAAGGGTTCAAATTTTTATGCAATACCCCGACCTCAACCATTGCCAACTACCCCTGACTAGGAACAAGCAACGGCAGGTTTAAGGGGTTAATCACCGCCAAATCAATCCTGTGAATAGGTAACCCCAGAATAAACTTTTTGTCGGATTAAATCTTAATCCCCTCCCCTTCCTCCAATCACGAAAGCTTCTAGCTGAGGTTGACTAGGCTGGAACGCGTGTGCTGCGCGTACCGCCCCCATAAGGATAAATTGGTGCAGCGCGCGTGCAGGGCGCATTGGCTAGTGCTGGTGGGCCAGCGATATTTGCAAAAATAAGTGATGATGTATATAAAAATAAGTGGCCGCCCTCATTCGCAGGTGATAACTGTTTGTCGCAATCGCTGTTCCACTAAAACCTGACCATGAGTGAAGTCCCCGGGTTTACGTTTGTTCACTCGTCAGCTGTTGATATCGTGGTTCAGCTCGGGGCCCATGAACAGCGCATGGCCAATGCCTTGGTGGATTTGATGGCAGTTGTGAATCCAAAACAAAGTCCCCTGTTGTCCCTGCTAATAAGAGGAATGCACACATTAAACTCGCAAATGCTCCAAAGTGTTGACAAGTGGATCAGTAATGTCAAAACAAACCCCTCCAATATCGTTAATGTTGTCAGTGAATTTTGTCAAAAGATTAATGGTGATCCCATGGTGATGATTGAAAAGTTTACCACCGCCGTCACCGCTATTGACGGCGAGGCATCCACTGCTGGCATCACCGTGGTGCATAATTTGCGTCACTACCTCCATTTTCTTACCCTGGCAGCAAAATTATTTGCCGATGAATCGGTGCTTGCCAATTTATCATCGACCAAGGCCAAACTTGGGGCGATTCTACGTGACCATCACCAATCCCAAGCCCGTCAACAGATGAACACCATTAAGTTTGATAATATTCTTCAGTTTGGTGACATCACCCGAGACAGGGTGCTGCTGTATTTTAGCATTGAAAATATTGTTCATCGCCTGGGGGATGAACCCATGTGGATGGAAGACCTGGTATATCATCGGAAAGTGCCAGTGGAGCTCCTCTTTTTGAACTTGAATAGCCTGGGGGGTAGTGGCTATAATGCGTTGGCAATTGTTCGGTTTGATAATCATATTCGCCAGTTGGCTTATCCACCATTTCGCGTCAATGAAGTCAGTATTAACCATGGCCTCTCCATCACTTTGACGGCACTTAATTATACTAGGCCGCTGGTGGCACTGCCGCCGCAATTGACCATTCATCTGACTAATCCCGTTTATTTAAAGCTGTGGTATGACAAGATGGCAGAAATCTTTCCAGTGGAAGAACATCAAATTCTTCAACTGACGGGGGAATCAATGCATGGCCTTGGCATTGGTTATGTCACCGCTCCTCCGGTGGAAGATACTCCTCCCAAACTGTTCCGAGACTTGTACGATACTCCCCTGCCGACCCGGCCCTATGGAAATGATGATTTATCTCCTAATGTTTCCTTGGACTCTCTTGAAGTGCCACCTGCCCCCAAGAAATCCAAAGAAACCCCCACCTCAGAATACTCTAATTCTCCTTGTGAAGATGCGGTAGCACGACTTGCCAATGGTAGCCAACGGTCAGTAACTCACCTTGCGGTGCCGGCACCGCAAGCGGCTGCGCTTGACTATACCCCAGAACTGATTTTGGCCACTGAAAATGATCCCTTGCCCACCAATACTGGTCTTGATCCCCCAGCGGTGGTGAAAAAGTCGGTTTACAAATTACCGGGAGGATCCGAAGTTGATATTGCCAATTTCGGGGCTAATTATACTCCCCTGTTTGCGTCGATGGCACCAGCAATGGTGGAGCCGTCCCCCAAGCCGAAAAGGAAACTGATCTTTTCATTATTCAAGAATCCTCTGAAGCTGTCGCTTCATGATGATACTTTTGCCATTAATAATCATTCGTCGCTGACCATTGGCAGTGCCAAAACAATTACATCAAAATTGCCACCACTGGCAACCGTCTCTACCCCATCACCACCCCCATCGATGCCATCTGTACCCAGATCTTCATCAAATTCTTCATTCTGTTACATTTCCCCCCACCATACCGTTTCCGTTAAACAACTTTCCCCGGTCCACAAATGTATGTATGAAGGTGAAGCCATGATTAAACTTCTGGTTAATTCATCGGTGGGGCGGGGGTGGCTCGCGGTATTGGTTCGTGATGAAGTCAAGTTGGTGGTGGATATGGACCATACCTCGATTATTCGCATGGCTTCCCCGAGAGACATCCATATTCATAACGGGTCGGAACCTAATAAGCATCTGATGCTGTTGACCTCGGCTAAGGCTACCGCCATTTTTCTGAAAATGAGTGACATTATTGCCGAATTACGACTCACCCAAGAGTGTCTGGAAATGCTGTTGAGTTCAGCCCTGACCCCACAGACTTCGGCCCCAGCATCAAAACTGAGTACTTTGACTTCTATTTCTACTTATGGTCTGAATGGAGGCATCCATTCCGTCTCCGCCAACACTAAATTGCATCCGGTGGCTGAACAATTCGACGAGGGGAAGTTATTGGCATCCAATATCAAGATTCGGTTACTGATTCAATCGAGTGGTTATGAATCGATTAATGACCCCCATCTGTGGAAAGTAAAGGGTATGTACTCCTTAACATTATACTTTGTCGAAGAAGGCATCGGCGGCCTTGCCCATTACCACTTTGCCCTCAAACTGCTCGATGGTCGCCAAGACATGCTGTGGATGATTGCTGCTGAAGACAAGCCCACTATTTTGGAACCTATTGGTAGAGCAGGGTTGTTGATGAAGTGTCTGCAAAATCAAATCTACATGTTGGAGTGTAGGGGAAGTAAGGAATTTACTCACTTTTACTCGCTAATTTAATAATGAATGAATGAATGACAATTGGTCTATTTAGATTGAGCAAAATATTTGGAAAGACCGTCTCGATCTCTATTGGCCCGATTAATTCGAGTCTTGATGAGTTCCAATTGATCTTGAACCAAGTAGCCATAAATTTCCTTATCTTTACCCTCGAAAAATGAACAAACATCATCATATTGTTCCTGAGTGGATAATCCCTTTAACCCCACTCGAATGGCATTCAAATGAATCTCCAGTCCCTCAGTTAACAATTCTTTAATAAAAAGCCATTCTCGTTTGATATAATTCCATAAAAATTCCACCCCAGTCGAGCTATAGGTCATTGGAGTAAACGCCATGACTAAATCTTGAATCTTGACTTCTTGTGAACTCAAAAAGATTTCCATGGCCCGAATCAAAATCAGGGTCGTCTCTGACCGACCAAGAGAACTAAGAATGGCTTCCTTGATGTAAGGGTTATTCTCCGATACAAACCGGGACACCAATTGTGACCAACCCTTTCCATCAATACTTCTGACAATATGTTGAAAGATAATATGGCCATTTTCCGAGTCCCATCCACCCTTGTTATTGATATAATTATTATACTGAGTAGTACAATAATCTTCAATCTCAGGTGACTTAAAATAACATGCAAATCTAAAAATCACTGCCCGGTACTCTCTTATTGAAGGATCATTTGAACTTTTCCAACAGTCATCAACATGACCTTCAATGAACTTGCGGCCCAAAATACACAAATGATGGTAAATTTCCTCTTCAAAAAGAAAGGTATACATCAATTCGGTAATACACTTAAGGAGAGACGCCCACACCGAGGGATTCGTACTGGATTTCCAAGCTTGAATGAGATTAATAAGAGTAACGGGATCAATTTCACCAATGGTGGCACACCAATGGGCATCAGAAATGATGCCAATGGTATCCAATGGGGTAAACCTAACCGTTTCAAAGGTTTTCCATCGTTCATCACTATAGGCAGTGACATAGTAGCCATTTTGGGACGCATTAAATTTAAAGTTCTCGTTTGGATGATCGACTTCCATGGATGGAGTGGTGAATAAGAACCGAATCACTCTGGTGGCAGTTTTAATTGTAATCGGAATGGGGTAAATAAGACCATCTTTATCTTCGCTGCACGTCAAGAATCGCCGTTGGCTTAATATCAATTTATCACCCTTTTCCTCGACGGTAACGAGAGGAAACCCTGGCTTGGTGAGCCAGTACCCCATTGTTTCGGAAATACCATCATCACTTGCCGTCTCGAGGCATTTCCAAAGATCATAAGGGGTGGTTGTCTTCCATGCATATTGGTTAATGTACTGTTTGAGCCCTGAAAAGAAAACATCCAATCCCAAACTATCAACCGCCATAGTCACAAGCGCCGCTCCTTTATTCATGGTGATCCGACAATTAACTTGTTCGATATCAGCAAATGAAGTCACCGGGTTGGTAATCAGACGAGCCGACGGTCGAGAATCATCAAAGAGAGCCTTTTGCAACGTACGAACAATAAATTCTTGCCAAATATTCCACAGAGGGTTAAATTTAGCCATGGCATACCGCAGCATCCATGTAGCAAACCCTTCATTTAACCATAACCCATCCCACCAACTCATGGTTACCAAATCTCCAAACCATTGATAACAAATTTCATGACAAACGGTTTTACAGATAAGTTTTTGTCGCTCCAATGACGGATCAGTTGTACTCACCAACAAGTCTGCTTCTTTAAATGTACACATTCCAAAATTTTCCATGGCACCAACAGCAAAGTCGGGGATGGTGACCAAGTCTAATTTCGGAAGGGGGAATTTATACGCAAAAATATCTTCATAAAGAGAAAATGCCCGTTCTGCCACTTCAAGAGCATAACTAGCATCTTGGGAAACATTGGGGAGGGTATAGATTCGAATGGGGAACTTTTCACTGCGAATATTCACCAATTTACCCACGACAAAGGCCAATAAATATGTTGGCATTGGCGGGGTCTTTTTAAATTTTACCTTGGTATACTTATCAACCTCTTCAGTCGATTCAATTTCAGAATTCAGCACGGCATCGAACCCATTGGGAAAACACAAGCCAAGAGAAAAGGTGGCCTTTGCACTAGGATCATCGATACAAGGAAACGCCAATCGAGCGCCAATGGGTTGAAATTGAGTCAGAATAAAGTTGGGGTGGATGGGCCCCGATAAACTTTTAATATTCATCGAGTCAATGGCATCGGTAACCAGCTTAACTTCGTCTTCATATGTCGATCGATAAATACCATAAGTATCATGGCCAATATTACCAGAAAATCCCATCCGAAGAGTGGCCTTGTCCCCTCGCTTTAATGGGTAGTGAAAGTGAACCAGTTGTCGTTGTCTATCATAATCAATTTGTTCAATCGAATGGAAATCCCAAGTGGCCCAATCGATTCGAAGTTCTCGGGCATTCAACAGAAATGATTCAACATCATTGATAGCAACGGCATCAATGTAGGCCACCGCTTTAAACGCTTCCCGATAGGGGTCAATGACAAAGTTTAAGTCATAGTGAGTACAACTAATGGTAGGATCAAGCCTTACGTTACTCATGACTTGGTTAAGTAATGTCGGTATATGTTGATTGTATTCCAAAATTTAAACTTTACATCAACACACAAGGATGTCTCGGAAGAAGCAACCTCAGGCACCTCAGGGCACCCCAGGCAGTACCTTGCTGGATTCATTCTCCTGCAGAGCATTATTGTGGTAATATAAGTGTCGGTAGTTCTATTCCGATAATTGATCGTCATTGGTCTGCATCGGCTACAGCTAATCTCGCAAGCTGACCTGGTCGAACTCTGTGGGCCAGCCGTTGAATTTGCTTCAATTGCTGTAGTTGGAGTATTTTATCAATTCCAACACAAAGCCTGGTTAACAATGGTGGAATTTAATCTGTTGACCAACCGAAAGTCGACATCACAACCCCGATTGTTTCGGTGGATGTTTACTTCTATTTTACATTTGGTCATGTTCTTCTACCCCACAATGGGACAGGTGCGTCCTCCTTAATTGGGGGTGTTATCTACAGAATGATAGCTACGAATTTTGTGGCCGTTGCTCCGAAAATACCGCAGAAAGGAGCGGCTTGGGGGATATAAACGTAATTAGCCGTATTTTTAGCTCGTCCTCGAAACAGTTGATGTACCCGCTCCCAAGCAGTTTCCCAAACGGGACGTTCCTGGTGGAACCCCGAGTCACAATTGAATCCTTTTTCACTGCGAGATAAGGGATGGCGCTAGAGCCCTAATGAGCCACCACTGTAGTTAATACTAACAAACCACTCTTCTACTGGTATGAATATGTCGCTGACCTCCCCGGGAATGGTGCTACTACTCCGCATGGCCTTCCACGCTGAGCCCTCGTCATCTCATGCCTGTCTCTGACGCGGAGCAACCCGCGACTTTTTCACAATTACCCCAAAATGTAAGGACCTTTTTTCTAACGGTATTAGCTGACCCATTTATATATACACACCCCGCTCCCCGGTTTTCACAACCAACCCCCTTAATTCCACTTAGTTTCCGGCTTATTCAACATTGGCCGGAATGCAAATGACTGCAACCGTTCTGCCGCTGCTGCTGGTGCTGCTGATTACTGATCTTCATCTGGGGTGGAGCCGTGATGGTGGGAAACCTCCACACCCGCCACCAACGTTATTGTTGGAGGGTAGAATGGAGGAAGAGTCGCCATTACTGCCACATCTGGGTTTTTATAAGCTGTTGCCTCTGATGGGGAGTCACCACCTGTTTAGTTTACACCCCCAGGTGAAGATGTTGAATTCCAAACAGGTGAATTTATGTTTAAAATGGTACTTTCAGCGGCCATTACCTTGTACCAATGATATGTTCCCCTGGCTACATGGACTTAACTCGGAGAACTCTGCCCAGCGTCGGTTTTTTCAACAACAATCCTACCCGACCACTGTGGTGGAAAAGCCTAAGTCAGCCCGGTTTCTCATGTGTGTGCTGACTGATGATGATTCTAGTAATGACCCGTTGTCTAATCATCTGTTTACCCCCCATAATATCCTTGGCTACCGCCAGTTGGCTCAGCAAAAAGTGATGAAGAATACCGTTAAACTTAAAGATATTTTACGGAAAATCGATGTCCTGAATGTTGAAGTGCGCCGCATCATTGGTGACATTTTCGAAAACTTGTACCCTGAAAGAGACGATTTGGCAACCATGGTTAGTTTGTTGACCAATGATTGTTTAATGATTCGGTTCTTGCCCATTTTCCTCAATTTAGATCCTGATCGTGGGGTGCTGCTTCGAAATTTCCATATTCAAGTGGCCAAGCTCGCCACTTGTCTGGACTTTTTGGTATATGGTTCTACCTTGCTTGAAAGTTATGTTCGGGTGCTTTGGTTAGCTCAACAACACGAAGCGTTCTTGGAAGGGTGTACTTGTAATTATTCGGTATTTGTTCATGTTGGGGCCATTTCTGATTTGGATAAACACTTGCTGTGGCGAAATGATTATATCGTCAAGGAAAAAGTGGAAACCTGTCGAATGGCTCTGGCTACTCGCATTTGTGGCCAGGTGTGGGTGGGCAATTATTGGGATTACCATGCGTATATTGCCAATGGTAATACCAGAGATGAATCTTCCACCAAAGGTTGGCCCCATATGTACTGTGATCCCGAAAACCTGATTGTCACTTGTCACAATTCCGCCAATCTTCTCACTGCGTTACCCAAGGCCAAGGCTAATTGGAAATTGATACTTTATTGTCATCCTGGAGCGTCGTTTCCCAACTTGGGGACATTGTCCCTGTTGATTTACCAATATTCGATTCAATCGCGTGATGATGATGATCAAGATCTCCATTTCCTTGATTTCCCTCCTCTGGGTAGTATTGGTCTCGGTGACTGTAAGCCGGATAACTTACTGGCAATTGTAAACACTTGCAAACTCATTTATATGGTGCTGCTGCTGAGGCTGAATGCCCCTGATGTGGTGCTGTCATTAATCTACTGTAGCGATGGCTATACCGAACTGCTGTTGTTGGTACTTTGCTACATGATGTATCTGATGGATTTGTCCTTGGATGCTGCCATGATCAAGATTCACTGTGATTTTGGTCGGCCATTTTACGTGTTTCCCAGTGATGTGGTGATTTTAGAAAAGTTGGAAAAGTTGATGCGTCGCTACTCTCCAGCAAATCGTAGCGACATTGACTGGCTGAGGGCGGAGGAAATATCCCCTCGGGAAATTAACGAAATCTTGTTGGCGCCAGCATGTGCTCCTCCCCGAGCATCATACATGTTGGGCTTCATTGCTAATGAATCAGAAGAGGAGTTGGTGGAGGAAAAACTGCCGGAACTGTGGGTAAATCAAGTTGAAGGGTCATTGCCTCTGCGTATTTTGCCCTATCTTTACTTGGGGTCATTGAAACATGCCAATTGCCCCGAGCTATTGAGTAAACTTGGTATAACCAAAATTATTAGTGTTGGTGAACTGCTCGACTGGATTCCGCAAGGGTGTCCCGTAGCTAATGAAGATGATAGGAATATTGAGATTATTGATGTTTCCAAAGCTGGTTATAAGGTCGACACCGTTGTCAAAGTCAATCAACTTCAAGATGATGGTATTGATGAACTTCAGCGGCGTCTACCCAGTATTCTTCAGTTCATCCAGGATGAATATGTAAACCTGAATGGAGAAACAAAAATGTTGATTCACTGTCGGGTTGGTGTTTCTCGAAGTGCCACGGTGGTGATTGCTGAAGTGATGAGACGGTTGAATATAACCATCCCCGAAGCATATATCTATGTGCGGGTACGACGGCTTAATATTATTATTCAACCCAATCTTCGCTTCATGTATGAATTATTCAAATGGGAAGAGCATCAACGGATTCAACTGGGACACTCTCACACAAACCTTAGGGAGGTTGATTGGTTTATTATGTGCCGAGAGATTATGAAGCTTAACATGCCTTATTTAACGACTTAACGAATGTAATATATGAAACAATGTATTGGAATTGATTTTGGAGAGTAGGGAGGCTAGGGGCTTGGGGTGGGTTTGTTAACAAAAAGGAAAAGAAACTCCGGTACAGGGAATCGAACCCTGATTTGCTCGGTGAAAGCGAACCGTGATAGCCATTACACTATACCGGATTTGTATAAGGTGGTGTGCCTTGTATTGCTGACGCCTGTAATTACATAGAAAAATTTAATGAGTTTAGCTCTAAATGAGCACTTTCCTGGCCAATATTTGTCTTTGAATAACTTTTGCCTATTCATTGATCATTTTGTTTCTCTGCAAGCGGTTGCTACTTCGGTGGCCGGGAAAAATAGATATAAGGTGCTGGATTCCCTTTGGATTCAAGACATCTTGAGTTCTATATATGCCACTTATAGTGAGTTTTAGCAGTTAGCACTTGATTATAAGAAGAATTCGGATGTAGTTTATTTCCTACAATTTTTGCGGTCAATTCTCACAATATAGTACTATCCAAACCCCCACCATAACAACTGGAAACAGAAATTTGACAATTATGACTGCAAAGCAAATAGTGTTTTAACGTTGTGAGACAAAGGCTAAAATAGTGGCATGGAGTTTATACCCATTTAGTCATAGCAGAGAATTATGAATGCAACATTGGAAAAGTTAGCATACTCACAAGGGTGAAATGCCAGAAATTAGACGGTTCTAGTCACCAGTAGTGGAACAAGTACTTGAATTGAGTGATCCTCCTAAAATCTAATCCACTATTAATTTGAGTTTCAATGAAGGTGCCAGGGTAACGCATAGCGAATCATCGTAGCAATACCACTTGGAAACAGTTCCATAACAAAGTAATAACATTGCCACGATGATTCATAAATTTACTCGCTTAATATTATTGAGCTTTCTTTCTTTGAAAGTTATTAGTAATAAGTGAAATACAAGAAACTTCAAATTGCTCCTCCACTAAATCCCCATTCTTCAACCCCCATTACCATGGTCCTGTAATAAAGTATATTAAAAAATGTGTTGATCCCCTTAATTGTGATCAGTCAACGATGATACACAAGATTATGCATCATCGATATGAGCTATACAATAGTTCATTTCCTCCTCATCTAAACTCTTAATGTAAAGACATCTCAGTAAGATTTGTTGATCGATATCAAAATCATAATTGCCAGACCATTCAATGCATTGGGATAACAGTTTGACAATATGAACCAGAGTTCTGAACTTGGAAAAGTTGACGAATTTTTCGGCATCAGCATCATCTTTAGCCTTAATAAAGGTGGGACGTTCAGCGTTAAAGATTAAATCTGACAAGTACAACCCCACAAACGGAACACACCCCTTCTGAGGGTTCATATTATTCAAGGCAATCCGGATATTTAAAAAGTTCTTTAAAGGCAGAGCCAATTCTTCCAAATTCTTCAAAATCAAAATGTCACCTGGATTAAGATTTTTCCATGTTTCCTTTAATTTCTGAAGCTTCTCCAGCGTGAGTGCCAAAATAATCTGCATCATTGTCGAATAGTTTTGCATTGCCAAACAAGTGTGAGCGACATGAATCATTCTCAGAATGATGGCCACTCGTTCATGTTGAGCTTTAGTTAATAATACTTGGGAAATGATCCAATTGACCATCAAGTTAAATCGAGCAATCACCAAATTGATCCCCTGGTTGGTGGCATAATATTCCTCGTTGGAAATAATCTCTAACCACGAGTTAACCGGAGTAAGTTCCAGGTGCCATTTTTGTTCGATGAGATCCTTCCAATCAACTTCTTGAAGCATATCCCTTTCGATGGCAGTGAGATGACGAGCCAAAATCAGGGAGGTGGTGGCAAGAATGAAAGAAACGTGAGTTCCTTCCTTGATGGTGGTATCCATGGGATAATTATTTGGAAAATCCAATTGTACCGTCATCTCCAGTTCACTAACGATTTCCAGGGCCATCAGCATTCTCAACGGGGTCAGAGTACCGAACTCTTTATTGTGTGGGGTAAGGGGGGGTTCGGGAGTGTGTACACTGGCACTAGTATCGATGTCGGCGGTATCAGCATTATTAATCGCCAACATTATGTCCAGGGTATTATCCACGTCCAACGATGCAAATGCCCGGGTAAGCGCTTCCGTAATCCCACTACCAGTAGTCAGGGCCACCAGCACCTCGCGAGGAGTCAGTTTAACCAGGGGAACCCCAGCACTAGGCACCAATCGAACTTTACCAATCTCCCGCACCTGGCGGAATTCAGTCACATGGTCGGGAGCCATACAAATTTGTGCATCTTCCTCCAAATCGATATCAGTAGTATGCAGATGATAACTCATGGGAGTAGCGTCTAATGGTCTCCCCTCAAGCTTACCAAGAGTGAATTCCACTGGATCATTAGCAGCAAACAGTTCATCGGGAATTGCTGCTAGCTCCTTAAGAACATAATTTGAAATGCCTGGAATCACCACTGAATTGGTCAGACCGGCCGATTGAACTCTTACCGGTTCTTCCTTGGGTTCACATAACCCCATCCGTTCAGCAGTATGGATCAACGAGTCATGACGTAAACTGGTGGCCCGGCTCTTCATGGCAATGGAAAATACCAGCAGATCAACCGCCTCTGGTTTCGGTTGATCCTTTTGGTCATTATCAGAAAATGGCAATTCGGTGAGGGCACATAAAATCAGGAATCGAAGTGATCTCAGTTGGCGGTTCGATGCCAGAGAAGCGGTAGGAGCCGGTACTGATGAATCAGAGGTGACTCCCGCCATGGTACGTAAATTGTAGTAGCCATGCTTCTTGCGTAAGCCACCATTATCATCCAATTGCTCCACCTCCCGGCGGACTGAGAAAGCCGAGTCATAAGATACGTACAGTTTAACCAGATCGCGATTATACAGAGCCATCAGTAATCGTTCCAGTACTTTACGCGACTGAGGGCCCTTGGAAGGACTCAGGGTAATCCCAAGCTCGGCCACTTCAGCGTCATATTGAGTGATATTAGATGGAATCAGTACCAGGTCAAACAGAGTCTGGGTATTAGGTTTATCATCAAAAACACTGGAAAAGTCCAAATAAAAGTCCAGTTTGGGGATGGTTACTTTAATCGGCAGGTTCCCAGATCCCCGTTGATCGATTTCATCATCCAGATCCCCAAAATTAATCAACTCATCATTCCAATTAATCAGGGCGGGTTTGCGAAATGACTCCAGGGTAACGTCTTCAAGTAAAAATGAATTAATTTGGGTGTCCTTTGCTGGTTGGAGTTGAGGTTGAGGTGTAGTCAGTTCCTCAAAATTAGTGGCATCACGAGGACTAATTAATGCATGGAAGGGAGGAGGAGTCTTGGAATCCGATTTAATCGGTGAACCAAGCGAATGGTGAGATTGATCATCGATTGAGTGGTGTTTGGGGGACTCCGGTACCAGTTCGGTGGTTTTCGCCTTTTCTGACGTAGACTCATCTTCCATATAAAACAGAAGCATATACTCCAATTCGTCGACGATTCGAGCAGCCAATACGTCCACTCGACCTGGTTGAACCAGGATTGGATCCAGATTAGTGATGGTCCGTTCGGAAGTGATGGTTTGTTCGCTACCCGATCCAGTAAGCCGGGGAGACCCGATTTTGGTATTGGCAAATTCAACTGTCTTTTTCCATCCATCAACTATCTTTTGAATCAGCGACCGGTGATTTCCTTCCGATAAGCCTTCAATGGAAAATTTGGGTGGGGGTAATAGCCCCAGTGGATGTTGTTGCAGTACTTCCAGGTTATCATCAAAAAAAACGTTCATTTTCTTCACTGGAGTGGTGGGAATGATTTGCGATACTTTTCCCAGTTGTAACCGAACGGTACCATTGGTAGCAAACCCTTGCGAAGTATCAATTGAGAGCCGGGGCTGTTGATGACTCAGATCGACCAAGTTCATGTGGTTATGGGGTAATTTATGCGGTAGTTTTTGAGCTTGTTGAGGTTTATGGTTGGCTTGGTATTCCCCAAGCTGTTGCTGAAACGATAACCGGGACAGTTTATGATTGAGCAACAAGTAGCTAAGCAGTCGAGGGGTTTGTTCGTTTGCGTATACCGGGACGGATTGACCATCATATAGCAGTAACATTGCCAGACGTCGCCACGCCAGGTTTGGTTCTTCCCGATTTTGTTTGGGGAGTAACAGTGACAGTTGAGGTAATTGGAACGATAACATATCGGTGTCATCCTTAGGAGGGATGAATGAAGAGTATTCGGTGAGCATCACAAGCCATTGGGCCTTTAGATCCGCCACTACCTTCGATTCAAGTTTATCATCTGCGGTGATGAGCCCAGAAGTGGATAAATTGTTAATTGCCCGAGTGAATTGATCACCCAAGGATGGGTTAGGATCAAAGTCATCCAAGTAATAATTCAATATCCAATGTCTCAACACCACAAATGTTCTCACCACCACCAGTTTGCCTACCCGAATCTTATTTTCCAGTAAACTTCGACAAAGTTCGAGGGCCCACTCTAACCTCATCATGAGCATTTCCATCACTCGGTTACCGGTGACAAATAGTCGGTAGGTTAAAAAGAAATCACAAACAAACGAATAATCAATGACATCGGGAGAAGTCATTTGTACCACCAATGCCGTCAACGTGGCATGGTTGATGATGGAGGGATTGGCTTCATCGAATTTGACCACCGCCAGGGCATCATCATGAACTGACGGGTAAAGATTGTTATCATCAAAAACTGTCTTGTCCGGAGTACTAAATTGTTTCACCCCTAGTGGTCGTGGCAGGCCCTTGGCCTGTTCTTGATCCTGATGGTGTTGCTTTTCCAACTCTTGCAAAAAATTGTGCAGTTGAATGGCGATTTCCTGGTCCAGTCCAAGGGTAACCTCACTTGAACGAGGAGGCAGCCTCGCCGGTACAGCACTCATCAACACCGGGGATTGAGGGGGGTTATGCGGGGGTTGTCGCTGGGACGATGGAAAGGGAACTGTTTATGTTATGTGGAGACGCGCGATCACCACAATTGTGGGAGTGTATATAGGTAAACGACGACGCGCTTGGACAGGACGATCTAAACATTGAGGTAACCACCACGTGACTGGTGTACCCGGGAGCAGCGGCGATGCATATCGATATCTTACAGGCAAGGTATTGTCGTCATGAATTCGTAAATAATTATTTATGGGTGGTTCAGTTCGATGGTAGCCCGGAGCGCCGCAAATGGCAGCTGGCGGAATGCCTGATTCTGTAACACCCGCTTGAATTGAGCCCCCTCTTGGTCCATAATCTGTTTGCGGCCCAGTTGTTTTTGGATATTGGGCAAGTTTTTACCTGGCACCGACAGTTTCACAAAGGTGGCGGAAGTCGACGCCGAAGTGACGGTGATAGAGGGGTCATCGTCTAACAGGGTGAGTAACTCGTTCATATTGGGTTTCAACGTTTGTTTGGCTTTACGTCTTTGACGTCTCAACAGGGACTTAGAAATACCATTTCCCGTATTGAATGTTACTTTATTCATCATCCGAGTGGCGAAATCACTCAGTTTTTGTTGTCTCTTCTCTTTCTTGGAGGAAGTGGCCAATTTGAGTAAGGGATTAGGGTGAGATTCAGGCCCCAGTGGCGATTGAACATGAAATTCTTTAATCTTCTGGGCCACCAGGGTCGAGGTGCCACTTCTCTTGGTGAGCTTACTCCGGAGCGATGTCTTTTTAATACCTGACATATGGTTACTGGTTGCTCTTGAATTGAACCTAGATTGTGCGATGAGGTCCCACGCGCTACCATCTAAGGTGGCCCGGTGCGGGAGGATAATGCAGATTGGGCATATATCTACCCTTTATGTCGGTTAGTTTAGAGGTCAAACGCAAGGGTACCCTAATTTTCGATACCCGCATGAAGTATAAAAATACTTTGGCCAGAATGTGTTCCAGTTTAGACTTTGGCATTAACGCGTAACGCGTTGATTATGTAGTTAACCCATTAGGGTCGGGCCAGCCAATGACGTAGAATAATCTTGTGTTTGGAATGGTCGAGGCAGGGGAGGAGTTAATCGGGGTTGGTTTGATAATTTCATCAAACGGGATGTTTCACAATTTTACCGTTTTCGATGACATTGACCATTGGTAAACAACCGTTGATACCCACTATTTATTATTGGCTTTGATACCTCGTGCCCCTCACTGGGCCCCACGGTGGAAACTCCCCTCATCGCTCGCGCACGATTACAGTCAAACCGAACAAACCAACCTGCCATCAACTCGAGGTTGACCCATGAGCGACCACGCTTCCACCCCCGCAGATCCACCGATAGAGAATCGGGTAGACCCCGTGGACCTGGTAGATGCTATTGGTGGAGATGACCCTAGTGGTACCGACCCTGACCCTAACCTTGACCCCAACCCTGACCCCGACCATGACCCTCCAATCAAGCTGGAATTACCATCCGAACCATTTACTGAAGATATTGGTGAACCAATAGATTCAGTAGTTACTGATTTGGGAGATGGATTGGCTCAGGAGGTGCTAGCGTCAGATGGTACCAATATTAAAGTCGATAAAACCCATCCTACCAAAGCCGATGATGAATTATCCCGATCACCACTGCAATCAGCACCTTCCAAAGATTTGAATCCCTTACACACATCATCCCCCCCCTTAAGAACGACAGAACCATTAGCTCCTTCTCCAGAAAAGCCGCTGGCGGCGCCTAAACGAGCCGAACTGGCGCCGCCGGCAGGCCAAGTGCCTCAAGATTCTCTGGCTAAAATCCTGGCCTATGCTCGACTTGATTTCGATAATTTTACCTTTTACATCCAAACGTTACAAGTGATTCTTGGTCGGAAATCGATCGATGAACCCGCGCTGGTCCATCATAACGTTGACGTTCATTTATCCCTGAAAAAGGCCATTCTGAGACGACACGCCAAAATCTTTTACAACTTCGCTACTCAACAATTTGAACTTTCCATCATGGGCCGCAATGGGGCATTTGTTAATGAAAAATTCGTGGGCAAGGGCAACACAGTGGCCTTGACTGACGGCACCAAGGTTCAATTTGGTGATATTCTGTTTGTATTTGTCTTGCCGCTGGTGGAAGATGATGGTGCCACCAAAAAACTTTCAAACAGTAAACCTCTCAACCCAATTGATGCTCTCCAAATGCGAACCAACTTAATGAATGGTACTACGCAAGTGCTGCCGAAAAAGACCCCAGTACAGGTCAAAGTTGAAGGAGATAATGATGTTGATGGAAAACCTCAAGATGAGCCCTCCCGGCAGGACCTGGCGGCTCAAGCTCGACGTAATTCCATTCTTAAAATTCGGCGATTATCTCAACTGCGACGGAAATCATTGGCAACATTGGCTGATAATGAAATCGATGATATCTTAAAGGAATTGGGAGTATCTCTGATTGATGCCATTGATGGTGATGATCTGATGGCATTACTCGATGAGGTGGTATTTGAAGATGATCTTGAAGATCTGGTGGCTGACCTTGCCGCTATCGATTCGGGTATTGATCAACTTGATCAAGAGATTGCCAATTTACAACCGTTGATTGATGCTCATCATCAAGAACTACTTCAAGAAAAGGAACAACAACGTCATCAACTCCAAGAAAAGCGGATGCTGGTCCTGGGGAAACCATATACCAAGTATATTTCCGGTAACCGTCCCCGTCTTGAAGTGACTGTACTTCCAGTACCCGCCGAAGTGTCACCAATGAAATATAAACCGTCGCTTCGGGCCATCACCGTCAGTGTCGATCCAGTATTGAATCATTTTGGTCAACCAATTTTGGATGATGAACCTTTAAGTCATCCCAAGGTCCCCAAACCAATTGTGGCCGCAATCACCAAACCTCGGCCCAATTATACTATTGATGAGATTCCTGAACCTTATCGAGTACGACCAGTGGCTACTTTCTCTCAAATGGTTACTCTGGTACTCAAAGGTCATAAAAATGGCCTTTCCCTCGATCAAATTTATGATGCCGTCAAAAATGCCTATCCTTATTATCAATATAGTGCTGAGCCATGGCAGTTTTCCATTGCACATAATGTCAAGCATAATAAGGAGTTTTCTCGTCTTGGCAAGAATAATGCCGACCAATGGGTGTTTGGGTTGGATCAACATTATCTTGATGAGCGAGAACAAGTTCGAAGAAAGCAGCAAGATATGTTGGCGTTGAGGACCCGAGATGCAGCCATTCGGGCTGAAGAATCCAAACTGTATGGTTATTCTTCTTATGGACTGGCTCATGCTGCTACTCTGTATGGTCTTGGACCCAAACCACCCTCGATGCTGAGACCTGGTACTCTGATTAAGGATCAATTGGCTGCGAATCGAGGACCAGTAGAACTGGCAAAACCTTTGGATATGAAAAAGACGTTGGCGTATGTTCAATCGGAATTAATGTCATTGTACAAGGCGAGATCATTGAGATACGACAAGACCACCACCACTGAAATCATTACCAAGGCACTTGCCACCACTATTGCCCAAGTTAATGCCATTGGTGCTAAGCTGGGATGTGGAGATAATGCTTTGGCATTTTTAGTCGATAAAGCACCTCAACAAGTTCTGAAAATTTTGGATATTGCTCTAACCAAGCTGCTTAAAGAGTTGGAGGGACTGAAAGCATCATCGCCGGCTAATGGTGCTAATAGTCCCCCGCCAGCACCATCATCATCCCTGGTTAAATCACCTCAACCACCACCTTCTGGTTCTACTCAGCAGCCACCAGCCCCCACCGTGGGTGCCCCACTGGGTCCCCAACTGGGGTCAGATCAAGTTAAACCTCCTCCTCTTCCTACAGTGACGGCTTCTGCCAGATCTGCTTATAAACTGGGAGCTAAACCTCCTGGTTATGTTGGTAAAGTAGTGGGCCGTCCCTCGGCGTTTACCAAACCACCTCCAGGAGCAGGAATACGACCAAACGGAGGGTTACTGCGACCACCACCATTAGCCAAACGACCCCTCGATGATAATGACGACCAACAACGGAAACTGGTGAAATTGGGCTAGATGCCATCATTTTGAAAATGGGTGGTGTTCGCATATATATATTCATAGATTAGTAACTAACCATCCAAATACAGAACCACGTTAGTGACTTCAATGGCATCTCGTCCAAACTCCTTGGATTGAGAATCATATAAAATATTCCATCTACCAATATATTTGGGTCCGCTAGGATTCTCCACCTCTTGACCATAATGACGCTTGGCCTCAGGAGTCGATCTCACGTACTCAACATACTCAGGGATACCAGGAGGGGGGAATTTCATATTATCAGCAATGATGAGCAGACCAGGACCAATGATATTTAATGATTCAATCGTCCGTAAATCAGACACGTATAATGACTTGTCATGATCAATCAATAAAAAGTCAATGAATTGTTGGGGTTTATTCTTGGTCAGTAAAATCTGTTTAACCTTTAAAAGACTATCGGGAGTTTTGGCGTGAATAAATTCAACGTTGGTAATCCCCGCAAGGGTAATCAATTGGTGAGCAATCTCAGCGAAGTCGTCATCAATTTCGGCACAGTAGTAGGTTCCCGAAAACTCCGGGGCAAACAGAATCGCCAGGTAACCAATAAATGTACCCACTTCGAGACCCAAATGAGGTTTCCGCTGACGTAATTGCTCCTTGATCCAGATAGCCTTATCCCCACCCAACGTCATTAGGAAGGAATCTTCCTTGATAAATCGGTCAATTGCATCGAGAATGGCCCGAGGGTTATTCTTAAGTGTCGACTGGTCAAGAGAGTCAATGTATTCCTTACACTTGTGGGCTTTTTTCCGGAAATAATCTCTATCGTTTTTCATTGCCACTTCGGTAGCAATCGGGTGGAATCGCCAATATTTATAACCAGAGCCATTTGATATGCAAGGAGAGCATAAGTCCGAATGTCGCCTTCCGAGTCAATCGCTTATTGTTAGGTGCTTTTGAGGGGTTCCACCTGCCTAGCGGGCATATGGCCTCGGATGGTCGTCGGTGATAGTGCCCGTTTGGGATAGCGGCCCAGTATTATCGCCGATACCCCATTTTTCCCCTTAATTCCTCACTTGAATAAGCTACTAAAAATTGTGGATGACTGTGGGTAAAGTGATCACAAAGTACCCTCCCCTCTTCCAGGATAAGGTATCCCCTGGTGTGGGGTTCGAACCCCATATCACCCAAAACCCATGGTTGTCGCGCATACCACACGCCACAAACCAAGTTGCCGTCACCACCACTCGTCATGTCCAATTACTATTCACAGGACCCGTTTGAGAATGGGTGGGGGGATAGCACCACCACCAACCCTTCAGCACTGGCCTATCAATTCAATTCAGCCTATACTGACTCGAGGTTCCATACCCTGTCGCCATTCACGTCGTCAGGGTCGGCCCCCGAATCCTATACCAAAGTGCGGAGCCATCACCAGCTGATTACATCGCTGGCTCAATTTGATGCTGATATTCTTCAACCATTGGTGAAGCTGGGAGTATTGAGTCTGGCGCTGGCGTCGAAAATTACCAATGTCATTTATGATAATTTGGTCCCCCTTGATGATAACCATTTCAGCCAGGCGCTTGGCCTCATTGGCTTAGAACTTGAAGGAGGCAATGGCGACTATGTCACCTTGTCGTTTCGCCAGGGAAGTTTGCCTGACTTGCCATCACTGGTGGTGGCAATCCTCACTGGTGGCGTGGTGGTTGACAATGAAGAGCCCGACCCATGGACAGTTGGTGAAGAGTCGCAACCATCAAGACCCCAATCCAACCTGTCGCCAGTGAAATCAAGTATTGAACCTGCCGATTGGGACCCTCTTTTGGCTGATAGATCATCTCAAACCTTACTTCATCCTGATGATGATGATCGAGATTATGTCGATGGCCCTCCGCCACAACCAATTGCCAGTGATGAAATCAACTTGTATTTAAATGATATTAGGGCCAAGTTTAATCCATTGGCTGCCAATGGTATTCAGATCAAAGAGATTGCTGAACGAGAAGGCATCATTTTCAAGCATACCAATTATGCCATTACCCATAACCTTCACCTTGGTACCACTCAACCGGGAGAGAAAAAAGTCATTCGTCGTTACCTGGACTTTAGTTGGCTTCTTGAGTACCTTTTGGTTAAGTACCCATTTCGTGTGATTCCGGGACTTCCCCCAAAAAAATTCAATGGTAAGTGATTTTTTCATTTCAGTGGTTGATCCATTACTAATCGTTAGTAGGCCTGTCACCTGATTCGCAATTCCTTCAACGCCGGCGCCGGGGATTATTCCGGTTCTTGAACCAATTGGTTAAACATCCGGTACTTAAAGAAGATCCGGTGGTGGTGACATTTTTAACTGTACCCACCGATCTCGCCATTTGGCGTAAACAAGCCAATATTGACACTAGCATCGAATTCACTGGGAAAAAGATCCTGACCCATTTTATCAATTCCATCTGGCCCACCTTAGGTCCCGAGTTTTTACGGAGTTGGGCCAAAGCAGAACAAAACATTGGTAAGCTTATTGAAGTATGGACTAAGCTTTTAATTCTTGTTGAACGCCATGAAAAGCGCCAACAACAAATTGCTCAGGATAATCTGCGGTTTAATGAAATGTTGGCGGCATTTGCTCGACTTGATTCCCTGTTATACCCTGAAAATGACCCTGGAATGGCCCAACCACTGATTTATGGTACTAATAATTCGAATGACATTGGTAATATCAATGAACTGTTACTGTACATTGGCCAAGGGTTCACCAAGAGTAGCGATGTTCGTATCGATGAACTGTTCCAAGTCAACTCGGATATCTTGGAACAAATGAAAGGTTTTTTGGATTATATTTGTTGCATGCAAGAACTCTTTGCTCGAACAAAGCGTCTTAGCGTCAATAGCATCGATCAGTTGGAAGCACAAATTAAGGAAAAGGAACAACGATTTTCCAAATTAAATAATGAAGCAGTGGATGCTCGAGGAGCTCAAGTGGCAAGATTAAGACAACTGATCATTAATGACAAGCAAGAAATGTTCCATCAATTGAATCGGGACTGGTTGACTAAACAGTGTTGTCTTGAAGAGTTTACGTTGATGCAACAAACTCAATTTATGATTTCTCAAGTATGGCTCGATTGGAATAAAACTAGAGGACGAACCATGCAAAAATTGGTCGAAGTTCAAGATAATGTCAATCAAGAAATTGGCCCGTTGATGCCTTTGGATCATACATAAAAACAGTAAAAATGGTTAATGTTACGTTAATAATTATATCTATTACATTTCAGGTTTGGTAAATACCCCTTGGATCCAGTTGCGGTACATTTTCAATTGTTTCTTCCGATTAACCAATAACCGCCGATCAGTTGCGATCTTGATTTCATTAAATCCACCTTGGTTACAAAAGATTTGTCGAAGTTCTTCCTCAGTGAAAAAATATACACGGGTGCCATCGCCACGAATATAAAAGTTATCTTCTAATAATCTCCCCTTTTTAAACCGTACTTGGGCCAAATCGTAGCGGCCATAATCCCGGTATAAGATTTTCCCACCTGGCTTTAAAACCTTGTTTAAATTATCCATGGCTTGTTGCCATTGATTAGGGTGAAGGGCAGAAAATACAAAGATCATAATGACAACATCAGCCTGATGAGGTTGCATATCCTCGGGAATGGTACCTTCAGGATTAGCTAAATCCCAAACTGAAGAATAAGCAATACCTTTTTCATGATTTGGAGCAAATTTTTCATCCTTTTTCACCACGTCGACGGCGATTTTGGAATAATCACAAGCATAAATCTTCAAATTTGGGTTTTTATTTTCGGCCAAAATGGGATAAAAGGTGTTACCAGCACCACATCCCACCTCCAAAATGGTTATTTTCTCATCATGACCTTCCAGGGTCATTTCAAAGAGTTCGGGGAATTCAATCTTGAGCCATTTTCTATCTTTGAAAAAGTTTTCCTGGTTATTTTTATAAAAAATGTCCCAAAATTTGGCAGGAGTTTGATTAAACCGGTTCTTGTCAAAATCAGAAACGGGATGATCATATTGTTTAGCAATCATTTCTTGACATTGGGCAATCTGTTCATCACCCCACTCAACATGGTCCCAAGCATTATGTTTAAATACATCACCATCATCAGTAAGAAACCGTTGACCAAACACAAATGGGTCATCCTTACCGATTCGAGAATCGATTTCTCCCGAAATACGCTCATCAAGTGAGGGTTTAAGGATTTTAGCTGGTTGACTCTCCTCTTGCTTGGTACTCATTTCGCGATGAGATCAAGAATGGTGCCAACCAAGACTACTAGTACCACTACCACCAATATTATCATTACCAAGTGGAAACTTATGACGATAATAACATAAATGGTGATGGTAGGTCGATTAATTATCATCACTCTACCTCTCTTAAGCACCACCTGGATACCGCCCAAAGTGACGTCGACACCGAGGTGGATCACTACCTCACCCCATAAGTCACTCCTCCCTTTCCCTCAGTAATGATCATGCTCAACTCTATACTACCCTAACAACCATCCCTCCAACAACCAGCCCTATATATACAATGCGTGATCGTATCCTGCATCCCACGCGACTGTAGCTCCACCGCCGCGACGCGATAAAAAAACATCTGAGAACGTCAGGCTGGTGGACCTAAAACTAGTGCTAGTATTAAAGCCACGGTAACCTTGGCAATCGCTAGAGCTAATACGTTGGATATGAGCAGCAAGAAGAGGCATTTTGGATTATCTAATCCGCCTCGTCTTCCGTTGAAGGAAACTAGTGGCAATATCGTTTCTCCCCAACACAAACGAGCCAAAGTTCATGAACAAGAACCCCAACAACAAGATGACCGGTCCCAACCAGTAAAGATGGTCAAAGTGGTTAAGGGTCGTCTTGTCGGTGATGAATTGGTGCAATGGCAACAATCGTGGCGGCGAATCATGCGCGAGCTGACGGTGTATTTTGAGGGATTGACCAAAGATATGACCCCTCCTCAATATACCGAGTTCCACACCGCTTCAAGACTTCTTCGTCTGCTTGGTTGTGAGGTGGTATCGTTTTTCGATGCCAATGTCACCATTATCGTATCTCGCCGCAAATACGATGACCAACGGTCGTACCCCCCGCACGATATTTTCAATCAGGTGCCCACCAATAAGATCAAGGTTTGGGATTATGAAAAAGTGTTTCGGTTTTTAAAGAATTTGGGCATTGACACCAGTGGCAAGACGGCCCAGCCCGAAGTTAATGGTGATAATAAACTTTATACCCTTTTAAAGGAAGAAAAGATTTATGGGGCCACCGAACGCGATCCCACCGCCAAACGCGATGATCTCCATTATTTGGAAAAGAATTATTTGCTCGCCTATGACTTGTCGCAAAAGACTCGACCTATTGCGGTGAGAGAGTGGGACGAAGATACCTACCCTCAGCTCTACTTGACGGTGGACGGCAAGTGTCCCTTTATTGCTGACAATAGCGAAAATAATGACCGACGGAGAATCCGTCGGGCGCAAAAATTTGCCGCCACTAAAGAGTTCCGCCAGGCATTGCGTACCGCCACCGAAAGAATCATGAACGGGGAAGGGTTCACTTCTGATGCATTTCATGATGATGAAACCACAGTGATTCAACCATCTCTGGCCAAATTAAGTGGCGACGATCCTGAACAAGTGGTACCCGTTTTACCTCCTCAATTGCCTCGAGAACTGTCCTGTGTAATTGGTCGAGCCCCATTTGATGTGGTGGCCCTGGGGTATAATGGTGCGCTGAACCTGGTACTGATGGATCTGTCGGCCCAGGTTAATGGCGGCAATGGGTTGGGGCCAATGGTGTCGCTGGTGACATCACGAAATTTAAACAACTTGAAACGGCGAATCATTAAGAAAAAACAACTCCAAAAGCAACGGCAACATGACCACCAGGACTCTAACAAAAAACGTGAAGATTCTAACCCGGGGTACTGTGAAAACTGTCGGGTAAAGTACGACTGCTTTGACGACCATATTGTAACATCTCGTCACAGACGGTTCGCCGCTGATGACCGTAATTTTGAGGATATCGATGCGTTGATCGCAACCTTACGAGAATCCTCTGCCATTGGCGGTAACGTTCCTTGAACAGCCATGGCTCTAGCATCTCTGCATTTAATGATATAATGAACAAAATAATAAGAGAAGGTAAATGGTTACTATGGTGAGTAGACTATGGGGAATGAGGGATTGATTGATATTTGTGTTAAGTTTTTGTATCTGTTTCTTGGGGTTTTCCAGGGGGGTCTCTGGAGGTTATAGTGGGTACAGCAGTTATTAATGGGTTCTGATGTTTTTAAAGGCCCCAGGAATTTACAATGGGTTTTGGAGGTGTTACGGTTCTGGAAGTTATAATAGGCCCAAGAGCTTACAAAGGGGCGCTATTGAAAGCTTATTATGCGCCTTTGAGCTTGTAATGGGCTATGGAGAAAGCGGCTCAGACCAAGATAGCGAACACCTTTTACACTGCCAATATCCCCATTGGGATATTATTGTCACCAAATGACACTAAATATCAACTATTGGTAATTCTCCAACTTACTATAGATTTGTGACTACCAAGAAAAGATTAGTAATTCCCAGCTCCTAAAAAAACCTAGTATCGTCTAATTCCAATATTGTAGATGATTTGGGTTCAATTGGCCATGTTAATTAATTCTTACCCAATTCAATATTTTTGTCCAACAATCAAACGCATTTGAATTTCATTTTTAAAATTTTTTACAATTTTACTTGTTTAAACTTTACACCCCGAAAACAAAACCACCAATCCAATTTATCAAAATAAACATCACATTATACCCCCATTCCCTATCCTAATTGCTAACCCCCCAAACCCTCTTTTCCACATTGCTTCCTGCACAAACCCCCCATCTGAAAAACTCCTTCATCATTACCACTACCATCATGTCATTAAAGCTTACAGTAGCTGCCAAGGCACAACAAGTGGCGTACCCGGCCTTTCTTGTGGCCAACTACATCAATTCTACCAAGACCATTGACGGTCTGGTGGAAGTTGACATTGTCGACGACAAGGAAGTGGGCGAAAGCAAATCGCTGGTGATCTTGGCGGATGGAAACCAAGTGATCTCGGGCCAATTGGAAGTGATTGGCCATTTGCAAACCAAGTTCAACTTGGCCCCTGGCTCGAAGGAATACACCGCCTTTGCCTTGGAGAAGTTGTACAACAAGAACTTTGGAGTGTTGAAGGATGATTTGGAAAAGCTCAACTCTCACCTCAACTTACGGTCGTTCATTGATGGTTATACCATTACTGTCTCTGATATTGTTGTTTGGGGGTCGATCCGGGCTAACCCTTTAAAGATGAACTATGACATGTTCATTAATGTAGGGAGATGGTTTGACTTTTTGGGTAATGACCACCGGTTCCAACCTGCCATTGAACAATACACCAAGTTATTGAAGGAATTGAGAGCCGCAGAAAAGTTGGCCAAGTCTGGGGGAAAAAAGGAAACTCACAAGGCCAACTTTGACATTGATTTGCCTGGGGCTGAAATCGGCAAGGTCGTTACTCGGTTCCCTCCAGAACCCCTGGGGTACTTGCACATTGGTCATGCCAAGGCTGCCGTGCTTAACGAATATTTTGCTCATGCCTACAAGGGTAAGTTGATTATTAGATTCGATGATACCAACCCTCTGAAGGAAAAGATGGAATTCCAAGACTCTATCATTGAAGATTTGGCTTTGTTGGGGGTCAAGGGTGACACTGTGTCTTACTCTTCCGATTACTTTGACCAAATGTATGATCTTGCCCTCAAAATGATCAAGGATGGTAATGCTTACTGTGATGACACCTCGGTGGACAAGATGAGAGAAGAACGGATGGATGGGATCAAGCTGGCTCGTCGTGACCGGTCAGTGGAAGAAAACTTGCAAATCTTTACTGAAGAAATGAAGCAAGGGACTGAAGCGGGGCTTAAGCACTGTTTGCGGGCCAAGCTTGATTACTCCAACCCCAACAAGGCGTTGAGAGACCCTGTAATTTACAGATGTAACTTGACCCCCCACCACCGTACTGGCACCACCTGGAAGATGTACCCTACCTACGATTTCTGTGCCCCCGTGGTTGACTCGATCGAAGGGGTTACTCATGCCCTTAGAACCAATGAATACCGTGACCGGAACCCTCAATACGAATGGATGATCAACACTCTTGGCTTGAGACCCGTCACCATTTGGGATTTCGCCAGAGTTAACTTTGTGCGGACGTTGTTGTCCAAGAGAAAGTTGCAATGGTTTGTTGACAAGCAATACGTTGGCAACTGGGATGATCCCAGATTCCCCACTGTGAGAGGGGTGCGGAGACGTGGGATGACGGTTGAAGGGTTGAGAAACTTTATCATTGCTCAAGGTCCCCTGAGAAATGTGATTAACTTGGAATGGTCGTCGATTTGGGCCCTTAACAAGAAGATCATTGATCCCGTGTGCCCTCGGTTCACCGCCATCGATGCCAAGGATGCCGTGGTGGTTACTCTCGATGGACCCAAGGAAAACTTTACCGAACAACGTCCTAAGCACAAGAAGAACCCTGATGTTGGTACCAAGCCGGTGATCTTCTCTCATAAGGTGTTGTTGTCTCAAGAAGATGCTGCTCTGTTTGGTGACAATGAAGAAGTAACATTTATGGACTGGGGTAATGTCATCATTACCGCCATCCATAAGGATGATCTGGGTAAGGTTATCGCTATTGACGCCAAATTACACTTGGACGGTGATTTCCGTAAGACTTCCAAGAAGGTTACTTGGATCGCTGATACCAATGATAAGATTGAAGTTGAATTGAAGGATTTCGACCATTTGATTACCAAGGACAAGTTGGAAGAAGGTGATAACTTTGAAGACTTCATTACTCCTACTACTGAATTTACCACCAAGGCTTACGCTGATTTGAACATTCGCCAATTGAAGGAAGGTGATATTATTCAATTTGAAAGAAAGGGGTACTACCGTCTCGACAAACAAGGGGATGTGCCTGTATTCTTTTCCATTCCCGATGGAAAGACTGCTGGTAAAAAGTAAATAGTTTAAGTATTGAAGAAGATTATATCTTGTAATAGTGGGATGGAGTAGGGATGGGATGGGGATTTGGAAAGGTTTGGAAATGAGTGGTGGAAAGAGGTTTCAAAATTTGAGATTTTCATAATGAGATTTGATATTTGAGATTTTAAAAGTAGAAAATATTGGCACTAAAGGAAGAAAAAAGGGTTGAAGAGGTTGACATTAAAGTTTGACCTTGAAGAGTTTGAGAATGAAGAGGGAATATTGGTGAGGCCACCACGTCAACCAATGCCAATGAGTATAGACTTAATATCGTCCATCTAAATTGATGGGTGAGAACAACAGGAGCAACCCAACCCAGCCCTAAGATAACCACCATGGTCTACCCATAAGAACCACTAAATAGCACCGCTCCAACACCATACACCCATACTAACCACTTCTATACAATACAATCCCAATCACATCTTTGTTTACTATGTTGAAAACTTCCCCCTTCCGAATGAAAATTACAGAATTTTACTACTATATACAAAAGCCATGCTTAATTGAAATCCTTCGCCTGTAAGTTTCTCGTCATCGCAGGTAATGCCACCCGAACCCCATCGAGTTCTTTAGTCATGTGGATTTGACATCCCAACCGCAGCGTTTCTGTCAACCCAAAAGCTAAATCCAACATGTCATTTTCATCATCACTAGGTTCGGGGATCTCATCATAATATTCGGGATCAACAATAACGTGACAAGTGGAACAAGCACACAGTCCACCACATGCCCCTTCCATATCGAGGCCCTTGGCTTGAGCAATATCCAAGATATTATCACCTTCAGCCACCTCATAAGTGAATTGGTCGCCTTCTTTGGTAATAAAGGTAATGTGTAATTCTTCACCAGGGTTGGGTTTGTGCAAATGGCCATGATGGGCAACACCGGTGGAGGAGAACGTCCGCATGGGCACCACTACCCTCTTGATGAAAGGAGTGGACACCTTTAACGCCACTAAAGGACGAAAACTTACACGGGATAAATAGAGCGACCGGCTTAGCATGGGATGACGTTGTTCAATGACTTGATAATGGTAAAAAAGATGCGCCTAACGACCGGGACACAGCGCCGCACCGAGTCATGGATCGGAAGAAAGCGACGCTTGGTAATGACTACAATCAATGGGGATATTAACGATATACATTGTTTCCTGTTACATTGGATTGATTTGGAGAAACATCCCAAAGTTGGGTCCCCAGGCTCCCAGTGGATTGAACATGGCCGAGTGAGGCGTGGTTACCAGAACTTACTTGCCAACACCAAAAAGATCAACAAGATCAACACGGCAATGATGGCATAACTGATGAATTTATTTGCCACCAATCTCCGACTCATACTCTTTAATGTACTCACCAGGCGATCGACATAAGACTCAGCCTGACTTAAAGTATTGCGGGACCCTTGAATTTGATCCCGTTGATAAGTCAAATCATTGAGAATTCCCAGACCAATTTGTTCAGTTTCCAAAGCAATACGTTGGGAATCATTTAATCTTTGACTCAGACGTTCAAGACTCGAATTATTTTGGAGTAATTGCCGCCGTTGATCATCGTCAACTTCGCCCGAGTCTCGGTAGCGAGAGCCAAATAATTCATGGCGATCTTGAGTACTAACTTCATGGTCAAGTTGCAGCTTGGTATCATCAACATCCTTACGGTATTGACGAAGCTTAGTATTATAACTCAGTCTTTGCAGGGTTGGCAAATTCTGGATCTCAATCCCCATTTGGTCCAATACTTCGAGGGCCTCGTCACAGGCGCCTTCAATCAGCTTGAGCAAGTGCTTTCTGGCAACAGCATCAGCGTTAGCCAACTGAGAAAGCTTGGTCTTGGCTTCACCAATGGCAAGTTCGAAATCAGACTCGTAGGTGGCAAACAGGTCCATGGTGGGGAGAGGGTAGTGCTACTTATCAAGTGCGTCGCCAGGTCAAACATCAGTGCCGCGGCAGCCGCATCCCTCCATTACTTTCACTATGACTTCACGACAACACTTACTTGCCCATAGTGTTGGCGAAGTTAAGCAGTATACCTTACTTAATCCAATTGATGTTACCACCAAAAGGTTTGGGTTTAGGTGTCCCGTGTGTAACTTGACCTACCAGGATAACCTCAAACTTGTGGAACACTTTAATTCGCCTCAACATCGAGCCAAAGCCGGTCATGAACAAGTGGAAGGAGGTGGAGGAGAAGAGATAGAGCCTCTGGTGATTAGAGCATCATTTGACCAGGTACTGGAGATGATGGAGTCATTGGTGACAGCTCTGGTCAATAAACGTGATCCCAACGCCATAGCAAGACACCAAGCACAACGAGAGATGATTAATCAACAAAGAAAGCAACGACGACTTGGCAAGAAGCGGCGCCGACAGGACCCATCCGATGATGACAACGAGGAAATTCACGCTGTTCTCGGGTTTACCAAGTTTGGTAAGCCTAGACTAAGGTAATAAAGTTTCAGGGGTAAGATCGAAGTTTAAAATTGATGGGTAATTAACGTTCCCCCAAAAGTAGCCACTGCCCCCTATCCATCAATTAGTCGCCTCGATTCAGGATGTTTAGGGCAAGTTACATCATGCAAGAATTAACATGTCGGTGATGGCGGTTTGACAGAGAATGTTTCGGCGTCGCTTTCAGTGATGCCAACAACTAGACTTGAGGAGGTGGCAACTAGGGCGTGGAAAGTTTAAGGGATAATAATAGCATCATTATCAAGAGGACAAAACCTTAAAGTTGTTCCCCGGTGAATCGCCGAGGTGGTCTCATATTAATGACAGTTGCTGCCAATTGTACAATTGAGTCAAACAGTGATGATGCACGTCTAAAATTTCATGCGAAATAATCATTAATACCAACGGTATCATTACCAAATGTGGTGAAATTTGGGGTAGAATCAAGGATAAAGCATCAGTACGAAGTTGGCGGGTGAAACGGTTACTCCCTTACTAGCTAATACTCTCATCCTCTCCCCAGTGGTAACCCATCGACCACTGCCCCCCACTTGTATTGTTCCCTGCAGTGACATTGTCCCTGAAATCCCTGCCCTCGCACAGCTCGTGCCGCGCTGTGGTATGGTGGGCATTAGGTCGCTTATACAGTTACAAACTCCGTGAGAAATCACCATAATATTGGCCCCGAGATATCTAGCACTAAGGTTTTCCTAACAACAATTACTGGCAAGGACAACAACCAGGAGGCCATTCCCGGACGATCGACCCCCTCAGTAGTCTATTTCTATTAAACAACCGCAATTCAACCATGGTATGCTTGTCAATGGAAAATTCATGGTCTAGACCACTGGTGCCACATTATCGACCGCATTCACCCGAAAGACATTCCGGACTATTTAGACCCAAAGAAAGATTTGTTATTTCGGGTGGTGTCATCAAGCCATAACCATCGTGTCAACCGATTGGTGCTCCCTTTTCCATTCCCGCAACACCGGTTGTCATTTTAATTGCTAACCAAGTGAGATCGGTTACCGCGACAATCCATCACTTCAATTTGACATCCCTAACGCGCTATCTTCGATAACTCCGCGGACGCCAACCAATTGCAACTTCTAGTGGCGGCTCGAATTGATGACCCGTGATGTGCTCTCCATGCTTGGTGCCTCCTCCAAGGCGCCGGCGAAACCAGCAACTTCGACCAAAGTGACCAAGCCGGTGAGAGCAAAGACCAACGGGGGAGGTGGTGCCAGTTTGGCAATGGCGACGTTATCGTTTGATCGTCGCTGGACCATTGCCAATCTGAGGGCATTGATTTCCAACCAGCCTGACCCTAACCGATGTTTAGCCCAGCTTGCCCTGGATGAGCATAATTCCATCAAGGTTGCTCTGTTTGATTTAGATTATACCTTAGTAAAGACACTAACGGGGGCGAGGTTCCCCTGTGGTAAGGAGGATTGGCGATGGTGGAACCTGGGAGTGGCCAAACGGCTAAATGATATTTCCAAGGACCATTTGGTGGTGATTTTCACCAACCAGGGGGCGGTGGTGGCGAAAAAGGATGCCAAACTGTACCAAAAGTTCATTCAGCGAGTAAACGGAGTGGTGGCAGCCACCAAACTAAGTGATAAGGTGGTGGTTTACGCCGCACCCAAACACCCAGATAAACTGACAAGAAAACCCAATATCGGCATGTGGCACGCGCTTGAGCTGTTTGTACACGATGGCGGGTTTACCATTGACAAACAAAACCTGTTTTTTGTTGGGGATGCCGCTGGTAGGTCCCAAGATCATTCCGATTCCGATAAAGAGTTTGCCGTTAATGCCGGGATAGCATTCAAGACTCCTGAAGAAGTATTCTGTGATCAAGATCCCTAGGGAGGGAGAGAGCTCCTTTTATAGATGAAAGTAATAAATACCTTGACAGCAATTGCCAGGCAATTGATGATGGAACACCTTGTGCCATCAGCTGTTTTCAAATTTCTTTCTCCTACTACCCCTCTACTTTACTTTGATGTAACCTTGATTGTTTACTTTTCTCTTTTCCCCCTTGACTTCTTTCATCTTTTATTACCCTCATTTTACCTTCTCAGTAACGTCGTTGTCAGTCTTTTCTTCTTACTGTTAGCCTCACTCTAACTTACCGCTACCAGACCCTCCCCTCTGTGCACACCGACGCTCGCCACTCAAATCTACTACACCCATCCACCACCCACAACCATGTCTGACCCGTTTTCCATCAATGGGGGTGCTGCCGTCGCCATGGTGGGCAAGGATTGCATTGCCATTGCTTCTGATTTAAGATTGGGTAATCAATCGCTCGGGCTTGCTAATGATTTCGAAAAGATTTTCTCTTATGGTGACAAGTGCTATTTGGCATTAACTGGACTTGCCACCGATGTGTTGACATTAAAGGATACGTTCACCTTGAAGAATAACCTCTACAAGTTGCGAGAAGAACGCGAGATTGAACCAAAAACCTTAGCCAACTTGGTGCTGTCGACGTTGTACGAGCGGCGGTTTGGTCCATACTTTGTCGGACCCATTGTTGCCGGGTTGGACTCCAAGACCAATGAACCATTTATTTGTGGGTTTGACTCCATTGGATGTATTGATTTTGCAAAAGATTTCATCGTTTCTGGTACTGCTTCCGACCAGTTGTACGGCATGTGTGAATCACTCTATGAACCCAATTTGGGTCCCGATGAATTGTTTGAAACCATCTCCCAGGCTTTACTTAATGCAGTGGACCGGGATGCATTGTCGGGGTGGGGGGCCGTGGTGTATATTCTCACCAAGGACAAAGTAATCAAGCGTAAGTTACAGACTCGCCAAGATTAAGTAATTATGATGTTAACGTTATACAACTATATACAAATTTCTATTGGTCCTGGTGACTAGCAGCTTGGGCAGCTTTGGCAGCTTGGGCAGCTTTGGCAGCTTCCTTTTCTTTCAATGCTGCTTCGGCCACGAGTACCTTTCTAAGGTACCCGTTTTTACCATAGGTTTCTTCTTCTGCCCTCTTACGTAAATCTTCGATCCGTTTCTGATTCTTTCTTGATTGTCTGATTCGTTCCTTGGAATCTTCTACCCGAGTAAAATGAAGGCATTTGGCGAGTTCATCTTTTTCAAAGTTACACAAGCCAAGGGCTTGTTTGACAAATTCATTACGGTGACATTCTTCAAGGGCATCCATGAGTCCTTCACAGGTATCGAACCGACGTTTATCTAACTGGGGGTGCATTTTGTTGGTATGGAGTGGTTGGAAGTCTGCGTAATGAGTCCGTCGATTTGAGGTCAAACGCCGGGATTATGGGCGCGGATCGATATTGGGAGCTGGGGGAGGGGGGTGATGAGGAAGAGGGGAAAGAGGACAAAGATGACGAAGAGGGAAGTTAATGAGATGGCTTATGGAGGATCGTTTAGGTAGCTGTTCAAAAGCTGGTGGTATAGGTTGTGAAAGTGGCCCTTTTGGTTAAAAATGAAGAGAGCAATGAGAGAAAGAAATGAAAAGGGTAATCTTAGGTTAGATACGTAAAGACAAGCAATGATCAAATCGACATTATCGTAATGTTTCTGTCACATATCCACCAATAATTTTCCCACTACAATAGGATTGCTACTAATTGTGTTACTATATAAGCTAGCCATACTTTCTCCCGGTGATCCCACTAATTAGTCTGAGGAATGGGGTCATTAATAATGAGAATACCAATGAAATGGGTGATTAAAGTTATATGATCTTGTAGTGAAAGTGATGAAATTGTCGGACTTGGGAATGACAAATAAACGTCAACTTTGGGGAATAAATGTCTTGAAACTAATAATTTGATTTCCAACCCAATGATGTTTAGGATACCAATCGATTTAGACTAATTTACTAACTATTTTAAATGTCATTACCACCAATACCAGATTAAACTTGCATTACCCATAACATTCATCAACAAATCCGCTCAGAACAATATTGATACAAGCTCGCATACCTTTTAAGAGAACAATCCTCTTTTTTTTCTCTACAGCATTTGTTGCATTTGATTTCTGTTGCAATCGCATCGACTACACTATTATGAATAATCACACACAAACATCGCCATTGGTCAATTACTCATCATCTAACATACGACATCACCACGTTGCTACCGCCATGCCACCACGGGATCACCATCACACTACCTTCAGCAAAACTAAACTTTCGAGGGTCAATTAACAATACAATTACTACTCTTCATCATCACAACACCCACAATTATGACAAAATATCGAGGGACCCTGCACCGTCCGTTTCATCAACATGCTGGTTCAACGTACATCGCTAGGGGTTCCTGTCTGTCCAACTGATTAAACTCTCGCGTCGTCAAATTAACCAGACGCGTTTCTTTTTAATATCGACGGAGAAAAATTCCATCACAACATTAATAAACCATTGATGACCACATCAAGACCATATACCATCACCATCTCCACTTAATAAAACTCCGGTTGCTTGCCCCATTTCCGTGTTGACGGTTCCCCGGTAATAGCTGCCTTGCCTAAATGACGCGCACTTGATACCGAACTTGCACGGGTACCTCGCACCCTTTGATTATCAAAACACCCACTCCAAGTGAAGACATGGTGTTCCCGGGAGTATTTTCACCCATCGAACGGGAAAGAGATACCCCTGACACTAGTGATCATCTGCCCGACGAAAAGGATGGGCTGGTACTGCCTCAGATGCCACTGGTGGCTCATTCATTGCAACTGGAGATGACCCTAGCTGCAGTGATGGCTTCCACCGGAAGAGAGTTGGAAGAAGTGATCAAAGAGTTGGGAGTGCCAATACCGGCGCCATGGCGGCACTCAGTACTTGTTCATATGGCTTATCATCTGTGTTTACCCCAAATGGAGCCTATGCCGGAACCCAAAGAGATTGAAACCTACCAAAATATCATTAAAGCATACCCCGAATGGCTGGTGGGGGAGATTGAGGCGGTGATTCAACTGATTCATCGGGATATCGACCTTCCCCGCTACCTTGGTGCCAAATTGGAGTCGTGGCAATCATTTGATATTCTCCACACCTTGGGGTTGATCAATGATGACCAGATGGAAAAAGCTCGCACGTTTGAACTGCCAATAGCTGCGGCAACGGCGATGTTTCCCCTTGGGTCATCTATCGATTACTTTTCCTCCTCCACCAGCGACGACGTCTTGACCGATTTCCTCGCGATAAAGCCACTGTGCGCCGATGACCACCCGAAAACGGAAGTCAAAAAACCAGTGAGTAGTATCACCAAGGCGATTCAAATCGAACTCCAATCTCATATTCAACCATTACGACCATCTCCTCCTCCTCGCAGTCGAGAGTGGTGTTTGACCGAACTTAGAAATCGCGATCTTGACGTTAAAGATCTCATCAATAACGATCTCACCCATAATGCATTGATTGAAACTTTTGATGATATTCCCACCACTATCGTTGTTGATTACATTAATCTGATAGGCACTCCGACTGAGCTTACTCATGGCGAGAAACAGACTTTGAAATTATTTCTAAAACGAGATGGAGGAGATACAATCAGTGAAGAAGCTTATGCCTATTTCCCATTTCGTTCAAAGGAGCTTATTCTGAGCAAGTATCGCGAATATCTGTTTATTTCTCTGCGTCCCAAGTGCTTAACTGGAAGTGATCGATTACTTTATGAAGCGCAATGGCTGATGATTTCTTCTCCTAGCGATGGCGGGCTGTCGCGGGCAGATAGATTAGCCAGACGGGAAAGAAACAGGGGGATTCCCCGTGCTCCTCGAAGTCGAAAGACCCCGCAACGGTCACCAGAAGAGGTGGAAGCGCAACGATTACGTCTCAAACAAAGATTAGCAGAGAAACATCGGGAAAAGGAAGCGATGAAATTACGTCGACAGGAAAGTATTCGACAACGTAAAGAAGCCATTGCTAATGGAACCTACGTGCCCAAATCTGCGCCAAAACAAAAAGACATGTGGGGTCTCATAGCGGGGGCCTCTCATTTCCAAAAAGTGGTTGGAGATGGCACCGAAGTGGTAGAGGGACAAAAGCGGAAGCGAACCCAAGCAGAAGTATGGGTTCCTGAGTTTAATCGTCAGGGGAAGGGGTCCCGGATGAAACGTCAATGGGTCGCAGCGGCTGGGGATACTGATGATTATGATGAGGTGGAAATGGAGGGGAAACGGTCGAAACATAAAAAGGTCACGTCTCCTACTCCCACGGTGGTGCTGCTGAAACCAGTTAAAGATCAGAAAAAGACTCCGTCGCCGGTACCCGAATTTAACCCCTTTGATCCGGTGGATATTGATCATGATGTAAACATGAATATCCATCAACGTCAAGTATTTATTCCTGAGATTTATTCGGGGCAACCATTACCGCAATTGGTTTTTGATGATGATATGAGCGGTCTTGATTCTTCCAAACTGACCAATATTCCCATCAATGATGATCTGGCAGTACAAATTTGTGTCAAACACTCTCGTAATTACCGGGAACCCCCTCCAGGGTTTCCTCCCTTCTTTGGTCCCAATGGTGAAAGTGGATATTCTCCTGCAGTCAAGGTTCGATTTTTACTTTACCCTCAACACTATGAGCTGTTTAAATTATGTGTGCCCAAACTGAATGAATTGGATCCGGTGTATGAAATTGTTAAGTTGTGGCAGATTCATTATGGGCTTTATTTTGCTCATTCCAAATATATTAAATATGAGATTAGTCTGTTGTGTCAACAATTGGATGATGCATTTGATCAACTGGACTTTTCATCATTTCTTTATACCATTGATAAATGGAATCGGCTCATGTTGGAGTTGAGTCCTAATCGATTGGCGGTGAATCAGTTGATTCAATCGGGAGAAGATGACCTTAATAAAGATCTTCGACAACAATTTCTTGCCGAGTGTGAACAAGTTATTCCTGGATTAGGTGATTTAAGACTTGAAATGTGGGTTAGTGAGATTATTGGTGAAGCCATGTCTCCACCATATTGTCCTACCGTTGAAAGTGGTGGTGGTGTCATAGTCAAGATCGAAAATGATGGTGACAATGTGGTGGATCCTCCTCTCAAATACACCATCCCTTCTCATCTTTGGCAGTGTATGTACAAACGACTCCAACAATTACCCCTGTGGTCTCGGTTTGCCGCCCAACTGATCCTTTTGCGGGTATATCTGCGAGTGGTGTCACCCAACTCCCGTAAACTCCGCGCGTATAAACTGTTTACTGCTGAAGTGTATGGGGAACTTTTGCCATCATTCACTCTGGAAGTGTTGGAAAAAGTTGGATTATCTCCCGATCAAAAATTTTATGATTTGGGATCAGGAGTAGGAAACACTACGTTACAAGCAGCGTTGGAATTTGGCGCCAAAGTATCAGGAGGATGCGAATTGATGGAACACGCGTCCCATCTCACCGAACATCAAACTCTGGTTTTGGCTCGACACTTGGCCGTATTTGGACTTAAACCACTCGAACTAAATTGGGCATTGTCTCAATCATTTGTGGACAATCCTCTGGTAAAAGAGATTTGTAATGATTGTGACGTACTAATTGTCAACAACTACCTATTTGATGTCAACCTCAATGCCGAAGTGGGACGTCTTTTAAATGGGTGTCGTCCTGGTACCAAAATTATTAGTCTCCGCAATTTCATCGGACCCCGATACCGCGCAGTTGGTGATCTGGTGTTTGATAAGCTTGAAGTGGAACAACATGAAATGAGCTACGAAATGCTGGTGCTGTGGACGGGAAGTAAAGTGCCTTATTATATCCTGACAGTTAAAGAGGATATCTTACCAAAGTACTTTGGAAACTGATAATGTACATAATAACCTGGGTGCCCCGGTGATGTCATTGGGTATTTATTCCCGGAAGAGGAGGGGGGTCTATATTACATATGCTAATGAATTATTTTACTCATCATCATCATCGTCATCGTCATCATCTTCGTTCCACGAATTTTCCACCGTTTCTCGCACCCGTTTCTCATACTGTGACCGATGGTCCTTGTACAAGTTTGCCGCCTCGACGTTGGCGGGCAGATTGATATTGGGATCATTTAATAACGATTGAATTGATGTCAAGATCAGAGAGACATCATAGGTGGGTGACCACCGATTTTGTAAAATATCCAAACAGAGGTCCCCATTGGCGTAAACATTGGGGTGGAACATCGGGGAGAGGAATTTGACGCTGGGGGGTTTATTGGGGTATTGGTCATCAAATTGTAAAACGAGTCGGAAGGTACCATCTTCATAAGGGGTATCGGAGGGACCAATGATTACTGCGTTCCACTTCATCACGTTATCGGGGAGGGGCAGCGCCGACACTCCGGAGGGAGGGTCCAGTTGTATCCGCTGATAGGTTAGCCACAAATAAGAAAAGATTATAGTTAACAGTTGTTACGTACCTTAAAGTCCCGCATAAGTCGTCTTTTCGCTGGGGTAGACATGTTTGGAGGTGATCTCGTGATCGCAGATTGTTAGTGGCAAAATGGTGGCGGGTGTTGGTAGAAAAGTCACGTGAGACAACACGTGATGATAATATCGGCGATTTCCCCCCACAGTAGCGGTGACAATTAGCGCCGACTATTAAGCGCCGACCATCGAGCGCCGACCATTGAGCGGCGCCGCAGTAGCGCCGACTAACCTAGTGGGGCCACCACTCTCACTACCCACCTCAATAAAATCCCGAGCCTCCTTCATCACACTGACAAGGTCTAGATCTGAAGTTAGCGTCAACCGCCGCCTGCCCCATCAGGCAGACGCCACTAGTCACCGTGTTTCGGTGCCAGACACGTCCATGACGTGTACGTTCTCAGCCAGGTGGATCAAGGTTATTCCTGCCAAGATAGCCATGATAGCAACAACACCAAATTGGGTGTCGAATTAAAATTTAACTCTGTGTTATTGTTATTGATTGCCGTCGTTTGCCCTGGTATGCCACGCACCATGACGGTGTGGTTGGTGGTTGGCACTTTTTCAGTGAATGAAAAGTGTTTTAGAAAAACATCGCCACTAACGCTGTCTAATTCGGCAATCGTAACCACCGAGGGTGGCTCATAATTTGTGCTTCCGAAAATATGTTCCTCAACTGGAATTACTCTGGCTGCATTAGGGGTCGCGCCGGAACATCACATCACTTGAGTTAGTCAAGGGCTATGACTACGCTATGACTACGGGCAATTGGTATCATCATGGATTAACGCTCCTAAATATTACATAACTAAAAATCAAACCAAAGATCTAAAAAAATCAGTAAAACACAAAGTTAGCCTTACCAGAGACAACAGTCACGGTACAACCGTCACTGCCAGACCCAGAGTATTGACCATTTTCGTACTTACAGTCACCAACAACATTGGCACCTTCATCAGCAACAATCTTAATGTTGTAATTGGGCTTGTTTCTGTTGTTAGGGTTAGGAATCAAAGAAAGGTAAGTCTTACCACCAGTGGTACCAGCTCCGAGAACAACGGGAGCCCAGTTACCCACACCAGATTCTTGAGTACCCCAGATACAGCCTTCTTCGATAGAAACCCCAGCATTGTTAACATAATATTGCGACGAAGTCTTGCCACCTCTCCACTTGAAGTAAGTGTCAGAGTCAACCACCGAACAGGAAGCGTTACCTTGAGCAGTCAAAAGAGTGGGAATGTTCATATTTTCCGAACCAGGATAGTCGGTACGGCAAATGGCAACATCCTTGTCAATCTTAGAGATAAATCCGGCAGTCTTGGCACCCCATTCACACAAAAACTTGGAGTCTTGGTTGGTACGGTACAACTTACCCCCACGACATTCCAAACCACCAACAGAAGCACCGGAGGCGGGTTGGTTAGAGGGCCATTGGGTCTTGGACATACCAGCAGCACAAGAGTAAGAACAGATAAAACCATCCTTACAAGTTTCCGAAGTTTGAGTACCATCGGGAGACATGATCGAAGACCAGCCTCCCTTGAGGTGATCAATCCAAGTAATGGGAATAACCCCTTGACCAGTAGGAACAGAGTCACAGGAGTACTTACCATCTTCAAATTCTTCAGTGGGGTCTTCATAAGCCTTCAAGTCACCAAGAATTTGAGTGGCAATCGACAGAGCCGAAGCAGAAGGAGCAGGTGCATCATCTCTCTTGACTTCAACCCCTTCAGCACGACGGTGTTGGTGGTGGGAGTGTTGGTAAGGAAGGGCCATCACGGCGGTAGCCATGGACATCAAGGTAGTTAACTTCATTATAATAATCTTCACTGGGAATAACAACTAAAGGAACGAGTGACTTGGGTTAATGAAAGACTGTAGTTGGTACTAAGGTGAAGCTAGCTTGAGGATTGTGATCCAGGGCGCTCACTGTTTATATACATTTAGACGACGACGCTGTGCGACGCTGCCACCTGCCTCAAATGTATATTGTGTATTGCTGTGCAGGAAGGAAATATTTCTGCAGGTGTGCACATAACCAAACAGATAGTAAAAGGTTGAAAAAGAAAGTGTAGTCGGCGGAAGTCCTGATGGCAAGTCAAGTGGTCACTTCAGGCGGCGGGGGGGGCATGGAGGAAATGTCGGCCTCTCCCCGAGTGAAATTTCGCTAAAATCCCCGGATATCGGAGTTTTGCTCGCCCCCCCTCACCTTCCACAATATTCCTCACTTTGGGCGGCAGCGAGGGCGAGACCGATCGACTACTGCTTTGTATTATGGGGCAGCTCACCTCAAATCTGCCATATTTTACTACCATAATGTACTACCACGGCCGTCGCTGTAAACCAATAATTCTTCCCTGCCCCCCTAGCCCCTGGCAATCAGGGTTCGGTTCAGGTCCATAGTGCAGGGTCTGGCTCAATCACTGTCGATATAGGGCTAAAATCAAAACAGTGAGAACCATCGAGGAATGGACAGCACGAACACACAGCATCGAGCCGGCATAAATGGAAGCACCAACATCTCGACGCTGTTTGAATAGGTGGGAGGTCCATTGATCGGAGGTGGTGCCGTACAAATGGCCCCGAGGAGTACAGTACATCATAACCATTAGCCGTGAATAAACGAGGAATTGATCGATAAGGAGATTTTAGGGGGGCACAGGGTGTCAATTGAAATTATTTTAGCTTCAGTAGACTCGGTACATTGTCATGTGATGACCATTACGATGGTTGGTTATTAAGGTGGTGGTGGTGTTCAGAGAGACAGCGGTACCAATAGCGCGACTAATAGTTTAGTGATCACACCTTCGGCTACAACACCTACTCACTAAACTAACCCAAGCTAGCACACGACAATGTCGAGAGCCGTGGATAATTGTCGGTAATTGTCGGTGGCAAATCAACTGTATTTGCTTGGTGAAATTTTTTCATATACATACAGGATGGATCACGTGCATTGGCATCGGCCACGACCCTGATTACCTACTAAGTTAGGTTAACATTCTATCCTAAAACACCCACTCGTAAAATGGGGCTTTCTAGGTTTAGTAGGTGAAATAGTTAGAACCAATGAGTGGGGTGATTGCTCACTCCCAATACCCCTAGTTAGCCCTCCAGTTTTTTCAAAATTGTCATGAGGCATAGTGGAAATCCTCGCTCAGTAACCGCATAAACGGTGGAAGTCCATAAAGTGGTTGCATAAACCTGCATTGACAAACCCTTGGCAACGGTCTAGGTACGAACGGTTGTACCACCAACGCCCCGAGCGAGGAGCAGGTTAGGAACGAATGGGTTCATTTCTCGGGCTATAACAAGGTTGCCATTATTGTGGCGTTATCTAGGTGCCAAGGCGCTTGCCCTACCCGAAAGCAGGCTAATCATATTCCCCACAATCTAAGTGAAAAAAGTCAGTCGCTCCCCCACAGTCTAGACCAATCTTTCGATGATTACCACTCACTGCCCAATTCGTTATTATTACTTGCAGTACGTCAACTAATCACAGAGATTTTCTAAAAGAAATGATTTGACGTAGCCGTTAATCTTGACATCAATGACCAGCCGTGGTTTGTTTCTTTGGTTTAATCTCAGCCGACCACCGGCGAATTCCATCGAAATTACTTGCTTTTTACATCATCAAATCCCGATGGTTCTGGAGTTAACCAATGCAGTGCATATTTATTGTCCCCATGACAATTGAAAAATCCGCTTTGGTAGGGCTGGCAAGGTTTGAACCTTGATTCCCAACCAATTAGGTTACCTATAATCCTCTAACGGGAACTCGGACAAGGCTACATTGCTAGTAAAGTTTAATCATTCCTCCAATGGGATTGGTTTAGCAATTGGCGCCATTAGACATTTTTCATTGGCAGTGATGCTCCTTCCTAACGATGCTTCTACAGCTAAAGTGAACGGTCATGCCAGCCCGTTGGTTACCAACGGTTTAGCAAAAGCAATAAAAAATCCCGCTTACCTTGTCTAATTATGCTTGACTATGCATTGATCCAACAAATTGAAGCGCGATGGCATCGCAAGAATTTTCACCACAAAACCAAGAACATGATCAACGTCGCTGCATGCTGCGTATACGCACATGGCTGACATCACATAAATCGAAATGGACAGTAGTTTAACTTGGGGGAGGTTGAGGGGGCAGAATGGTATCCCCAATATTTGCCAAAATTAACGGCAAGATTTCAATCACGAAATTACTGGTGGGGGTGGTGAAAAATCGGTGGAAAATTAGAGAAACCTATGATGAATGTTAGTTTAAACACTGGATATCGAGGTATTGTGGAGTCTGGAGGCAAGCCTAATAGATGCAAAAAGATTTGCTGAATCGATTAGTAGAGAAGTAACAAGCCAACCAGGGAGAACTCCGGTCGTCATTAATACTAATACAGACAGTATAGGCATGTGCTCCTGTGACTGGAATTGAGTAGAAATGTACCGGACATTAATTTTTAGTGACAATAGATGAAATGCTTGACAATGAAGAAACAATAAGTTGGGGGCGATTTCCCATAATGTCACATATCAACACACTATTAATTGTTAATATTTTCAAGCAAACTCGAACGGCGATTACTGGGGGCGGTAATCATATCGATGTAATCGCAATTTATGAATTGTTGGATTGATGCTTCAGAAATTCATGATTTCGTTGCTGATATCATACATTAAAGGATATGACATTGTAATGCTGCTTGGTATACAATTAATGACCGCTTTACTATTCCTCATTGCTAATTTCACAGTCAAGAAATTGATCTTCTCATAATGCCTGATGTGAACACCATTAATGACCAGATCACCGGGTTAACTTTTTGCAATTGCACGTTGCTGTTGTTACATTCAAGAAGTAGTGATTGTTCTAAGACTTGATATAATCGCAATTAAAGATCAGTAATGAACGCTAGACTAAACCATATATCTACTTGGTGATGAAACAAATTACTTGCAGCAATTTGTACATTGTAATAATGTTAATTCAATTAATGATTAACGTCATTTCAATATCGTCGGTTTCCATAAATTGCAAAATCAAGGTGAACTCAAAAACTGCTGAAAAATTACTGGCATTCTTAATCATACATTCTCATTCAAGAAACTCATAATACTGCTGTGCAAAACCCCAATTTATTGCCATTCAATCAAATTGACACTGAGTTTACTTCAATTACTACCTTACTATGCTAAATCATATATTCATTGGTTAATCATTTTAAATAATATCACCATCATTAAAAGTCTTGCCCTTGACAAACTCTAAACCTTCCCCACCATAAGAAGTGGCTGGAGTCACCTCAACCAACCCATTAACAATACCACCATTTTCTTTAACCCATTTAGTACCCAATTCGAGATAGTGGTTACGGCAAGTGGTGGGGGTATCATTCTTAGCACCATCAGCATTCTTAAGTGGAGAGAATTCATCTTCCCGTTCAACTTCAAGACAACCAAATTTGGCCATGGGAACCAGGGGAAACACATCAAAAATGAATTGTTCGAGCTTAATCCCGTTATTCTCCGAAGGCTTGTAGTACTCGCCGTCGGCGTTCAAACAACCAATCTTCTTCTTAGCAATGTGGAATGGGAGCCATTTGGGGGAGTCGATCCATGAGTCCAAGGATTTAGTCAACGAGTCCACCGAATAGTAGTGGTTAACAATGTTAGCCGCCCGCAAGAACAACTTATCGGGGGATTGAGGGTCGGTCTTGGTGGCAAGTTCGGGGGTGATTTCTGAGTATTCAATCACACAGGGACTCTTGTTGTCTTCGTCCATAACGATCAACCCAACACTTTCCAGAGCATCCCGCTTTCTCACCACCTTGGCTGCCATTTCAAATTGATTAGTAATGGCAAACCCAAGAAAGGCAGGGTCAGCCACCTTGACAAGACAATTATCGACACAATACAAGTGAACATGTTTGATTCCTCGACGAGTCATATCATCGATAACCCCCCCGGTTCTGAGGGCCTTGTAGAACCCACCATTACCATCGGGAGACTGGCAATAACGATCCTTTTGTTCCAACAAGATCTTGGTGCCATCAGGGTTAAAACAAGGAAGAGTGCCTTGGTTAAAGTACATGATTTGATCCTTTTCAAGGCCAAAGTATTGTTGTTGAGTGAAAAATTCTTCAGTAGCGGCTCTGGTGGCGGCCGAAGTCATGATATACCAAGGAATAGCCTTCCCCCCGGCAAGTTTTTGAATCTTGGCGATACGTTCCGCTTGAAGCTTAAACATCAGCGAATGAGAAGGCAAGCCAATATCGTAACACCCTTTAGGGGCCAGCAGACCTAATCTGGTACCTTGGCCACCAGCAACCAATACCACGGCAACTTCACCATCCTTAATCGCCTTTAACCCTGTTTGGTGCCATTTCGCCTGTTCATCTTCAGGGGAATCACTGGTCAGCGCCGTCTGGGAATTGGGGAGTTGGGTCAAATTACGGGAAGCAGCAGCGTGCAGGGAAAACTCGATCGCCTGGCGAACGAGATCCATCAACTTGGTGGGATCAGTAATTTGCTCCAACTGAGAAGCAAACTTACTCTGTTGATCAAGAGTCAACTGGTCCCAATATTCAAAGAGTTGACTTTGGCCGGCAGCAGTAAACTTTTGGATCAACGGTTCAAACGACGACGTGGTCATGGTGGTGATTTGAGTGGATAGTTCCAATCAGAAAAATTCAAATGTAGGCGTTCCGACGTGTACTTGTTGGATCCGAGCAGGTGCAACGATAATGAGCCACACAGGGATAACGAGAGGAGTAATAACCAACCGGTAAGTTTTGTACGATGGGTTGACAAAATATTATTTGAATCAAATAAAGCAAATGTGGTTTTTATATTGACTGTCCGTGGCTGGGGAGATCATGGCTGGTTTTCATTCTATGCAGTATACTGTAAACATACCCTATTTTTGGCCAATCCATGCGCCCACCCATCGCGTTTAGTTGGCTCCAACTGGGTCCAACAACTGGGTGCAACGATATGATGGAGGGGGATGGTAGTAGAGTATATTTAGATACTTAGAAGAGAAGTCGTACCGCTGACAAAACACTAGTGGCTGGTGGTGGCGGAATAATCGGTTGAGGCAGTGAACGTCGGTTGGTAAAGTGCTTGCATATGAGTGACAGACATAGCACGTGACTTCATGTATACGAAGAGGTGTAAAACATAGCCTAAGTTGATGGTACTAAATCACGGTAATCTGGACAACCGGTGTAACGGCCATCTGATTTAGTCAACTTTTTCCCGCCAACGTCATTTCATGGCAACAGTTTTGATTGCTGCCTTTTCTCCTCACTCCTCAGTTCGAATCTCACCCCTGCGTTTGCTCTAAATCTCACCATGTCTATCCCAACGTTTCTATTGACCTACAATTGTGGTAAACAAGCAATTTCCCCTAATGGGTTTATCGACAAGATTACCAGCATTCTCCCTGATCAACCTTGTCACTTTTATGCCTTTGCCTTACAAGAAATGTGTGGATTGATGGATGGGTGTTTCCATGACTTGGCCAACCAGTATGCCATTGCTTATAATGATGTGTTGTTGCAAGCGCTTACCGTCAAGTATGGTGGTAACAACTTACGGTTCAAGACCATTGCCATTGTCCATACTGGAGCCATTGGCTTGATTGTAATTTCGCCAATGTTTTCCACCATTTCCAATATTCGAACTGCCACCGCATCTCATGGTTACGGCTACTCTTCATTGAAAGGTGGGGTTGGGGTTAGATTGACTTATAATATTGCCGATGGCGCTCCTACTGAAATCACGTTTGGTGGAGCTCACCTCCCTGCTCATGAAGGAAATAACTATTACCAGTACCGTAACCAAGTATGTATTGATATAATGAGGGCCATGGACTTTGGTGATGGTTATGGTTTCCTTAAACATGGTAACCATACCTTTTTCATGGGAGATTTAAATTACCGGACAACGGAAAAGATGAATGTCAATTCGGAGGAAATGCAACAATTGTTGCGGTTACTGGATCAATCCACCACCACCACTGACCAGATCCCCACTTTGGTTCAAAAGTATGATGAATTGACCCGGGGCCGAGCCAGGGGAGAAGTTCTCATGGGATTCAATGAGGCGGCGATTCTTTTCCGGCCCACTTATAAGTATGAGCTCAATACTGCCATTTATAAGCGTAATCGGTGTCCCCTGTGGTGTGACCGGGTGTTATACCAAGCATCTTATGATCGGTCGGTGGCCGGTTTAGTCAAAGTCCATGGCTATCATGCCATTGAAAATATGCTCCAGCTGGACCACCGTCCTGTTTATTTACATATTACTGTGCCTGCCACTCCCCCAGAATCCATTGTCACCCCAGGAGGATTCCAATTGGTGGTGACTGGAGCTGATGATGAGGATGCGGTATTGTCACCCACCGATGTTTACATGAAACCTACTGGATGGGATCGGGTGGTGAATAATGTCATTCGTCCCATTAGTGACAATTCCATCGGATGGGGGTTATGGCTAGCCACTACAAGAAACGGCCGCTTGACGGCGTTGGCGGCGGTGGTGGTTTATGTAATGTGGTGGTTAATTAGAAAGTAGACAATTGCGGACAATCACCGCCATTGTTAAGTTAATTTATACATTACGTTGTAACTAAGCAATAGTCTTTTCCGTCAAGAAAATGCCATGTTCATCCTTCAAAGTCTTCATGATGGGGTCATTAATATCCGACGACATCGGCGCCAACAACCCTCTCTTGGACAAAGTGCCATCCAAGATTTGTTGAGCGGCCACAGCACAAGGAACCCCCACCAACTTGGCCATCGACGAGTACCCTTCGGGGTTACCGTAATCAACCAAGGTCGAAGTTCTCACTTCTTGAGTACCATCGGCCCATTCAATACCAAACTTGTGTTGCAAGCACACCAAGTCCCGTTCACCATCTTCATATTGCATCAACTCTTCAAGAGTAGCACACAAAGTGTCCAAGGGGTTACCTCTAGGGGTAGTGTTCTTATCGGAGAACAATCCCAACCACTTCATCCCAGCCAAAATTCTCGATCTATCTTCAGCAGACTTGAACTTGGTCAACGAGTCGATCTTGGCGACAATATCCTTTTCATCAGAAGAAGAAGCTCCCACCAACTTGGCGGTGGCTTCCTTCCAGGCCACGGGCGATTCCCAAATGGCCAGCTTTTCTTCAGAAAGGAATCCAATGTCCACCAACACCTTGATGAATTCAGGGAACCCTTGGAATCTCAAAGTACCTCTAATCACGGTTTCCGCTTCGGGGATATTGTACAATTGCTTGTAAGTGGTGGAGTCCCGGTTAGGGTAGGCGACAAAGGCAAACCCGGGGTAGATAAAGTAAGGTTGGGCAGTGGCCATCAAATCTTCCGACTTGACATCAACCACTTCCCCATCCTTCCAGTACTTGGCGGAGTTTCTCAACGCCAACAACACCCCTCTTGACGACCAAGAGAACTTGTACCCCAAAGGATTGTCGGAATCTTCAGGGGCAGGTAACCCCCCACAATAGGACAAGAACGACTTGATCTTACCCCCTTGTTGGTGGACTTCTTCAATGGTCTTGACAGCGTACAAGTGGTCGATACCCGGGTCCAAACCAATTTCGTTCATCACGGTGATGCCAGCATCTTGAATTTCCTTTTCAAGCGCCTTGAGTTGAGGGTTGATGTAGGAAGTGGTGACAACGTGCTTCTTGTTCTTGATGGCACTCTTGACGACATTGACGTGATAAATGTAGGGGATCAATGAAATGATCAAGTCATATTGAGCCACGGCTTCATCAAGGGCCTTTTCATCAGTGACGTCCAACGAAATCGCCTTGGCGGCGGTACCGGCCAATTCTTTAGCCTTAGCAAGCGTCCGACAAGCAACGGTGACTTCGACACCAGGAGTCTTGGACAAAATGTCGACGGTGGGCTTGGCGACGAACCCCGACCCGAGTAAAAGAACTTTTTGTACCATGGTGTAATTGATGAATCAGTTGAGAAAAATTTCACTTGTGGTTGAAAATTTAACTCGGAATCGGTTGGCGACGATAAGGTGAGTCATCACGTGTGCCGTACCAATCGGCAGGCGGCAGGCACGGAGAGTATGGGGAGTATGGGGTGCGGTGCGATAGCGGCAGCGGCGATGGTGCGAGTTCGAATCTTGGAAGGAGGAGTGCGCGATCATAGACAAAATCGGGGACGCAAGTTTAATTGAAGAATTCATGGATTAATCTTGGGGGCAAGCAGTGGAGGGCATTTGACCTCGGTAGAGTTTGGCAGAAGCATAGTTAAATAATTAAGCCGATGCTGAAGAGTATAGGAATCTAAACGGATCGAAAAATCAAACGGATCGAAAATTAAATAATCATTATTCACTTTCGTCTTCACTCTTTCTCTCTCCCTCCCTCCCTCTCCTGATCAAATCAAACCTTCCTAACGATCTCTTTCCCTAAGCGCAACCCAAGAAATTTGCAATCTCAGGCATTGCATAAAAATTATCATACTTGACCAATTCAGTGACAATACCGCCTAATCACTTTTCCAACCAAACACCAAACTTAGAAATACGCCTTCGTCTCAGACAGTACCTCTTTTCATTATCACCGGCTACCATTTTTGGCAGTAGTCCGATCTCACTAGGGAGCGAACATTAACCATCGCGTTTTTATGCGGTCGTGGCAGATATCGGGGATTGAACTAATTCGGCACGGAGGACTAATTGGGTCCGAACCGCCTTTTTCTATGTTTATTGCCAACACCCCTCCAGCCTAACACCCTATGTAATGATGGAATTTGCCCGTTCCCGCTTATTACTGCTTGAAACTAATAATTTCGTCATTTTGCCATTTCATCGTACCGGTTACGATGGAGTGGCCTCGGCTCGCCCCGTGGCACGATGCATTAGACATCCCCGTTTTCATCAGGGGAAACGGCCCGGGTGATTGTCACCAGAGTTGAATATTTAAGCCGTTTAGTTGCCATTGTTGATGGTTGTTGTCATTCGTTATTCATGATATTTGCTACGCTACCCCACCGACTTTGGTACATTATTTCCTCAGATATGTGGGTTATGTGCAGACGACGCACGGCTGACAGCGGCATATCTCCATCACTGGTGATTAAATAGTGGTCAATCGCTCTGGCATCGAGCAATGCCCACGGCCGAGTCGACCCGAACAAAGGGGGGGGTCGCCAAGTTGGAAGTACTCAATGTACTCCGATACATTCCCTGGAATAAGATCCGTCGGCAGCGTCACCAATCAGTGGCCATTCATCCTTCCGCTACTGTCAGCAGTACCCTTTCATTAATTGAACCCTCCACCACCTCCCTATGCCCCCCTCGAGTTGCCACCGTCGGTGAAGCCGATTTCGAAACGTTATTGGCCACCATACCCCAGGAATTGGACATTAGTGAGTATCCAGGGTATCATGGCGCCCATGATACCCTGCTCTTCCATGGGGTAATACTAGAGGTGGTGACACTGAATGTACTGGCAGACAGTGTTGGAAATACCACTCGCGGTGACGACATTACCAGTTATAACCCTGAGAGTGGCCATAGTAAGACAGTAACTACTCACGTCCAATTTGACGATACATTACGATAGCATGATTTAACGAATACACACCCTAATTACCTCCATTGGTTGATGGCGGTCCGGTCAAACTCGGCTAAGATATCTCTTGTCCATCGCTCTCGTTCTTGGCGACTTCTAGCCATAAAAAGGATCAGTTTACCAGTGATGCCAAGTTTGGCAGTCATTCGGGCCAATCCAGGGTTCGAATCTTCCACCACCTCATTACCATGTAACCGTCGTTTCGAACCGAGCCACACGCAAAAGCATCGCATATATTCCTCTTCACTCAGTCGCCAACCGTCTTCAATGTATAACCGGGACAACAGTGCTCTTCCCGGGTGGTTGACGTAATCTTGGGATCGATTAATCAAGTCGGGGATTGTCGATGCTCCCAGATAGATATAGGTATCGGTCAATGGAATAGTGACCAGGCGACGATGATCCACTTCTTTGGAAATTTGTCCCGTCACTTTGGACCGTTTGCTATAATTATACACCAACAAGTATCCTGGTACAAGTACCACAAAACACTTTTGCCAATTAGTGTGTTTTTTCCACTTTAAAAGGAGCATACCCGAACTAAGCACTGGATCGACTCCGGCAAGTGAGGAAATGTTATATAATTGAGAATCGGCGTATGCTTGACGCTGTTCTCCCAATTCAATCATTTCATAAATGTTAGAATCGGTATAATCATCGAGATTCATGGTGGAAATATTGGTATTCTTAGCTGCCACTGCTATTTTCGACATTTTCCGAGCATGTTCCCGCCAATATAATCCCAGATCCAATAATCTCTTAACCCAAGCATCTCGAGCTTGGGTTGAGGTGGCGGTCAATAATTTACTTTCACCATTATCCATCACCAATCGTAATTGATCATCTCCCACCGGGTCCACTTGAATGAGTCTTGCCAATTGTAATACTCGTTCTGATCTTAAAATCAAATTGATGCGCCGGTGAAATTCCCGTCTCGCCATATCATCTTTATTTTGGTCAAACTGAGGAGTAAGCCAGCTAATATGACCATGTTCATCGATGGGATAAACCGAATGGACATATTCAACTTCATCACTATCATGATCAATGGGGAGAGCATTTTGACCTTGACACACAAAGAGTAACCCTTCACAAACATAAATATAATCAAACACTGCTCGAGAGTACCATTTACGCCGATGTTTAATAAACCCTTCAACCGCTAATGGTTTTTCATCACCCACTTTAATTGGACATACAGGATCCAAATCTCTAAGCTCAAGGGTGGCCATGGTATTTGCCATTAGTTGAGTTTTGATGAAAAAGATTTCCAGATCATCCGGCATCCATTCTAATCGATCATACTCCCGAAACGTAAACCATGGTTTACGTAATTGTTTGGTCCACTCATCCAATTTAGTAATATGCTTATTCAGGAGTTCCTCATGGATATATTCCACCATATTCTCAATCAACGGCGCCTTTTGAGTTTGATAGCCACCCTCGATGGGTTCCAATCTAATGGTGGTGGGTTTTTCAATCAATGTATGTAAAGATTTCATTGGAAACTGGACATTGATGAAGAATCGCAATTCTGGAAGATAAATCGAGGTATTTAGGGACATTTCCTTACCAAAAATCATATTTAAGGTAAATAACCATCGTTGCAGCAGTACATTGGAAGTAAATACCATAATAAATACACGGGCGGGTCTCTTGGGTCGGTATTGAACCAAGGCGACCAGTTTATCTCCATTGGAATAAAAGTTGGCCCTACACCCCACTTGGTCATGAATTGGTTCCAATGTAACTCGATGTTCAAGTTTTTTGAATGCCTTGTCCTCATAAAACCCCAAAGTATACACTTCGGGTTCAGGGGTTTGTAAACAAACGTATTTTTCACACCATCGGTCGGCGATTCGACTTTCGGTAGGTTCAACGTCAGTAAATGATGTATGGTTACCAGTAAACTCTTTAAGTAATACCAATACCCGTTCGGAACGAATGATATCGCCCTTGGCCTTGGGGAAAATCATTTGTTTCATTTTACGTTGGAGTCGAGATGTACGTACCACATATTTGGCATTGGAATACTGTTCCTTAGCCTTTGCTTTAGCCTGGACTGCCGTCCCTTCCACGAGTCCGAGATTGCGGGTCTTTTCCTTGGGGTCAATGGTACGGGCACACTTGTATTCATCTCGAACGCATTCAGTTTCACACTCAAATGATTCAATAGGCATGGGACTCACTGGTTGTAGTACTTGTTTTTGGCTAACCTTTTCTTTACTAGAATGAACTTTGACCAGGGAAAGCATTGTGAAAAACAGTTGGTCATCGGAGATTGTTGAAGTTTGTCGAGCCAAGTTTGATAAATTGGAGGATAGCTGTGGCGCCAAATGGCCTGAATCAGTAGGGGAAAGCAGGTGATGTGATGAATGAAACGGATGAAGTAAAATATGGTGATGCAGACCAGTTTCATCACTGTTTGGGGTGTTCTGGTTCAGTTCACTAATATGCAATTGAGGTGGTGGTGGTTTGGGAGGAGGCAGATCAACCACTGGCAGCACAAGGATATGAATCTGAGAATCAGCAGGAGTAGCCGTTTTCCCCTCTGCCAGTTCATTTGTTGATGTTGGTGTAGAGATACAATTGGCAAGATCATCAAAAATATTTGTGGGCAGCGATTCCCGAGATGATACCGTCAGTTTATCGTGATCTCTTTCCGTGGTCATTTCCTTTAATTCCTGTTGGATATTTGCCACCAAGTGGGGGTTATCACCATCTGTAGCCACGGGTACGCCGCAATTAAACTTTGGATGTTTGGCACACCATGTTTGGGGGGTACCGCCAATCAACACCGAAGTGGTGGCATGGTTTAATACTTTGGTCAGTGAATAAGTTAGCCGTTCAGCGGTGAATGAATTAGCGGGTATTTCCATCGCCAGCGATGGGTGTTAGTATGTTTGGAGTTACGCGTAGGCGCGATAGCAACAACGGTTAGAATGACCATCACTAATATGGTGCCACCACCAAGGTGCCACCAAATTGGTGGTAGGACTAGACATATATTAACTATAAATCGAGTAAAGTAGTGTCCAACTTCTTTACCAATTGTCTATATTTATCCGAAACCACATCATTGGCCCAAAGACCAAACTGAATACCATCACCCACAACTAACGATAACTTTTGTTGGGAATAATTCAAATAATCAAAGTCTTCAGTAGCCGAATCTTCTTCTAAGGCATATTCATCGAGTTGCACCACGGTTTCATCACCTGTGACGATATTATACATGGTGTTGATGCCTGGTGTTGACGAAGAGTTGGAAGACATTGGCAATGATGATTTTGGCGGACCGGCTTGGACGAGACCCCATATAAACCAATATATCTGTACTGATGCTCTCCAATAAATACATTCGTTGTATAACTTCTTTACCTCAAACTGGATGAGTTCTGAAGCCACTTCAGCGGACACATCGGTGGCCAGCATGGTGGTTTGTGGTTCCTTGTCTGTTATAAGAGAAGATGATGGATACACGAACTGGTGTTCCACATACAGTTTAAGAAAGTTAAGCTGATCGATTTGGTTGGGGTAATTTTCTTCAAAAATCCAATAAGGTTTGGTTTCATGATAATAGTCCGACATCCACTCGGAAAAGAAATTGACAATGTCAACAGCGGGAAAGTTGGCCCCTGAGTATTCAAAATCAATCACCGCCAAGTTGGCATCGAATTGAGGGTCGGTGGTGAGGGCATCACCGTCTTTTTTTGTCACCATCGATTCGAGGTCAAACTTATTATGGAGGAGCAAATTGCCATACTGAGTATCATTATGGCAAAATTTGATATCCCCCTTAATCTTTTGCCGGTCATATTTGGCAAATAACCATTTTTCATAAGTTTCCACCATTTGTCGAATCTCAACAAATGATAACCCTAAAAACGTATTTTTGAGTTGATCATTATCACCATATAATGGAAGCATATCCTTTTCAAATACGTCTAGCCATTTATGGATCATTTTCCAACAAGTAGGCACACAATCCCCCGTGGTGCTATCACGAGGATAGTCACCTTCATCCAATTCAATCTTATAGTGCAAATCCTTCATTCTCCGGGCCAACATTTGCGAAATGATATGATTGCGGATCAGATCCTTGTTTAATGCCTCAAACCCTTCCAAAAATTGTTCAAATCGCCCATTGGTAAAAATCCCCAATAATTTCGGGCCAATGTTCTTTTGCAGCAACTTCATCAATACTTGCAATTCACTATCACGATCAATCAACAGTTCGACATGTTTTCCGTACACTCGAAGCAATAACAGCGGTACCTTAACATTGGCATCACCATACAGAATCTTGTACACGGCATTAGTCAATGCCCCACTTAATCGATTCACCACCAAGTTATCCACCGAAAGCGTCTTTTTCCACCACTTGTGGATACGTAAGGTTTTGATCAACGCAAGAATGTCTTGTTTGAAGAAATCAATGGGCATGGAATTATCAAGAATCGCCAGCACCAGTGGCACCAGCGTCGTGAGATCAATGGTGGTTTGGGTCACGCTCAATTTGTTGAGACTCGAGCTTGAAAGCGACCGTCCCGTCAGCAGGGCCCGACGCAGCGACGACCGCTGCAGAGTTCTCAGTCTACTGCGAGACCGGCTTCGTTGCGAGGATGCTACCACATCCATGGTTGATTGTTAATGTGGCGGGATCTGGAGGTAATAGTTGGTGCGCGAATCGGTCGGTAAAGAATAGGTGAGCAGCAACAAATATTCAAGCCTCGTTGGTCGCACGAGCACTTACTAATAATAGATAGTTGCTTGTGTAATGAAGGAAGAGAGGAGTGGAACAAAACGAGTAGGGTGGTGAGGAGGGACAGGGGGGGATCGTTTATCAATTGCATGGTTATGGATCCATGGTGATCATCGCTGTCAACGTCATGAATTGAGCACTGTAGATTTCGTTCATCTTCGACGCATTTTGACGTGACAAGACTAAACAGGAAAGATGATCCGGCAGATACATGAAGTAGAAAGTTAGATTAACATACAAGAGGTTGATTAGTGGGTAGATATGTTTCTATTTTGTAGGAAATTTCTTTGGATGGTAATGAGATGAGGAGTACTATTTTGGAGTATTGGGAAGCATTTGATTCCTATTTTGTTCAATGAACTTTGGTTCAGAATTTTTAGGGAACTGGGACTGTTCAATGGTTAATAAAGTTCAATTCGTTAGTACAATCGGTATCGTTTCTTTAGTTTAACTTCTAGTAAATGTTGTAATCTGGTGGAAGTATTATAACTGTTTCCCGGGTATTAAATTAGGATAACCGTGAGTTTGGGGTTTTATACCGTAGGATAAAGGCTAGGAAAGATAAAGAAGGCTTTCGATTTTTATATCTCATAGATGACTTATTCTCACTAGGATTGCCATTTTTAGTGTTCAAGTCTGCAAGAATCAGCCATTCCAACATGTAAATAGTTTTTGGTTATCCTTGAAGCAAAACTAGGAGCACCAATTGAAAAGTACACATTGCAATCCTAGAGCATCCCTGGGGGGTCAAAAAGCGTTCAAGAATCATACCGGTTCTATAAGCTACAAGTTGAATTTATGAAGTATTACCAAATTCCATTTCAAAAGTAAATACTTCTAACTAATAATTAAAAAACCCAAGAAAGTGGTAAGAGAGCCACGACAATGGATCGACAGAAGCGTCTGAATTACTGGGGGGGTGAAACACCTAAATAGCCTTGATCTATTACATGATGAGTAGCATCATATTGCCAATGCCTAGTGTCAGGGGTGTGGTAGTTGTAGGAACAAGAATCTTCCATATTAGTCATCAGCATGAAACCGGAAACAGGCAATTGGCTACCATCAATAAAAGGGTTCTCATACTGAGCCATTACGTAAGTAGTACAAGGACGAGTTCTAGGGTCGCCTGTGGCTGTGAAGTACTCCAAGAAACTACTAGCATGTCCCATGATTTGGCCATATTCATCATTAACCCAAATTGATGCAAGCACCCATGATTCGTTTGTAGATTCGTCAGTAACGGTACATGTGTATTTATTGTGACCGTTAGCAGCTGATACAACCTTTTTCACGTCAAACTTGTACCAGGTATCAAATTTGACTGGTCGATCATTTTCATGACATGAGGTACCTGCTCCATAATCAGCTCCGCTAAAGCAAATAGAATCTTCACTCCACGTACCTGGGCCAAATGCAGAGAATAAAAACATCCCGTTTGATTTTCCCCTTGGTTGAAGTCCAAAGTACATCTGGTTGGAATTGTTAGACATAACCCAACTGGTTGCGACATAGTATCCGAATTCCTGACTTGAATTGCCATACACCTTCACTCTGGAAGAAAGTTCCAAGGGACCACCCGATCTTAAGGCAAAGTTGGCGTCGTAGTCAATGGCGGGTGAATAAGCAAGTACCCCCCAGGCGAAAACCAATAAAGTGAGTAATTGCATGGTTGATGATAATTATAATCATGAAAATAGCCACTTATATATCACATTTTTGGTTTACGTATCATTTTCTATTTGCAGTTAACTCCAGCCGATTTTTCACCAAAGATTTTGATAGTAACAATCCAAACATTTTAAAGCTTAGTTGTACACAAATATTGGATATTCAAAATAATAAGTTGCCAAGTGGGGCGTGCAATAGAAATCCCCACTTGCATTTGGTGTGGAAGTCATCGTACTTGCGTACAAGTGAAGCTTGAGGTGGCAGCAAAATTTGATGTTTCCTTTTAACAGCCGTAATTTCTGCAGCCATGCTTTTCATATTCTTAATCACAGTTGTGGCCTATCAGCGACCAATGGAAGCAGACAAGAACCCTAATTTGGTTCAAATACCAGGTGTATGTCTACCGGGAATCTTTATGAGTTAGTCAACGACATAAAACCATGATTTTTCTATTTATGCGTAAGTCGGCTACTCCGGTAGCCTTGAATCTAGTGACACTGCTGCCGAGAGCTAGGGTAATACTACCTCAATTAATATTAAAATTTGCGATAGAAGTAGAGGGGATAATTGTTTGGTGTTCGACATTTATTAAGATCCCCACGTGCACGTTTCTTAATTACTAGAAGGGTTTAATTATGTCGTTGACATTTCCCAGGAATTAATGTATTCTGGATCCTGGTTTTTATGAGGTTTTAAATTACCTAGATTGGTCACAACTAATGCAAAACTGATCATTCGATCAAAGTCACTTTAAAATCAAGTATAGAAAGGAAGGCTCGAGACTTGTGAAAATAATCCATACCGCCATTCGAATTCCGTTAGGCAAGGGTACGCTTAAATAGACACATCTGACCTTGCCGGCATCGGATTTATATTCGCACATTCGATTACTGCTTTGAAAATGTAATGATAAAAGAGAAACCTAAGAAAGCATCCGAATGCCTTATTTCCTACTTTACTTTTTTTAATCTTGAGATCCAATCGGTCAGCGGCAATAGAATTAGACTCATTGAAACCTGAAGTAAATATGACAGATAGCTCACCCTTATAACCAACAGCCAGTAGTGGGCACAATTGATTTGACACTGTGACCTGAGGGGAGAACGCCGAAGTGACATTCTTATTGCCACAAATGTGGGTCAAACTAACGCAAAACCCAGCGATGGGTATGGTCATTGAAGAAATTCCCCCATTGTAAAGCTCAACTTTGTGAGAGTGTCTGGTGACAATAGAACCACTCCATAGAACGGCCCCAAATCAAAAGCGCGATCTCATTAATAACTATTGAATGGTGGTCCTTGGTCATGTTCTGTAAATTGCTTATCAATACTTCTTTCAACTTTCGGTGTGGAAATATATTTCCACACTGGTGATTGGAGGCTTTTTTTCGATATTCGTCTACATTTTTAAATGGCTGTCTCTATCTTGTCCTTTTGATACGAAAGGATACTACCCCTACCATAAAATTACAATTCGAATAGACTTACAATCAATAATTCAACCCCTTCTTATTGAGAGATTTTTTATAGAACTAATGGTACTTTCATAACTACTTGTTAACTAAAATTCCGCTTGATATTTGAACAGTTGTAGCAACGGTGCAGAGCAGGGAAAAGCATCGTGTACATACCACACTCCTCGATTCCATTATGAGCCCCTCCCCTTACCCCATTAGGCGCTACCCTGTCAGTACGCAATGTTTACCTCTGCCATAGACATGGACAGGTCTAAAGAAATCGAACTAGTGTCCGATGCCCTTGGTTTTACCCCCAAATATCTTATCGATGTAATTATCAATGCTGTTAATGAAATAGCCCTGGGTTGTGTCAACTCTTTGGAACGATTTCTCATGAAACAACATCAAAAAAACCCCGACAAGTTCCCCAAAGAAGATATCGAAGCCGGGTTGGTTAGGTTCCAACTGTTACTCAACGCCAATGTTGACAAGTACTTTGAATTGTTCGAAATGTACATGTACCGTAACATCTTCATTATCCCCCCTGACCTTCAGCCCTATATGGACTGGCCAACCCTCACTAAGATCCCTAAGATTGAAGGGGCATCGGAAATTCACCGCCAGCAAGATGAAGAGACCCAGCAAGTATTACGAGAGATTGAACATGAATTGGCGGTCCGCCTACTAAGAAAGCAACAATTGGCCGTGGCTCTTCACGTCAAGATCGTCGCTAAGGAATTGGTGGCTAAACTCGCCCAGTGCACAGAACAGCCACCAGGCTCGATTGCCATACAAAAGATGATTGAAGTGTTATCATCAGGGGTGACAGAGTTGCATGAACAAGTAGAATCAATGAGTGAGGTTGGTCTTGCTGGGGAGGAAATTCATCGACAGTTACCCAGGGTAACATAATTGATATGATTGACATCATCGCTGCATCGCTAATGTCTATGACAATAGGTTGCACATGGCAATACTACTGGTTTTGATAGCTGCTAACGTCAAGAGTTGCCTTTGGTGTGGTCTAATCTTTTAGGGTTGCTTCTAGTGTTGAGGTGTTGGAGTTGCTCTTGGGTGGTACTCTCAAGAGTTGCCTTTTTGTGGTGCTCTACCTATTCTTAAGAAACTCCAACCACAGGTCCTAACTACGGGCTAACGAGTTTCGAGCAAAATTCTCAACAAGAGATCGTCTGATCATGTACGGTGCGCACAGGAATTTGTTGCCCTGGTGAATAATGATCTATCCTTCGCATCATTTTCGATTCATTGAAAGGGCGCCATCGAATCACCAAAAACCGCCACCACTACCACTATCATCCCTGGCTATAATACAATATAATCTAATAGCTCCTCTAATCAACTCCCCACTGATTGCGGTAATCAATTGCTGCCCAGTAAGCATCGCATCGGACCAAAGCTCGGATACATTTTATGCACTCCCGTCATCTCGGCTATTTCGCAGTGAAACTTCATTTATATCACCTTCACTATCACCTCACCATCCATGGGTATGTCTTACTTGTTTACTGGGGGAAGCTTTGTTGCCACTGGTGTGGTACTCCTGATGTACCTTGCCAAAAGCCTGGAATTGAACCAACGGGATAAGGAGTTGGTGGATAAGATCACCAAGCTCGAGGCTGAATTGGGGCAAAAACTGATTCAATATGATGAGTTATTGCAACAGTTGGAAGATTTGCAAAAGTCACTTGATCTGGAATGGCTGGCCAAGGTCAATTCCTACCAAACTGAGATTGATCAGTTAAAGCTGGCCAAGGAAGCTGCAGAATTGGAAGTGGCCAAGACAAAGGAATTGAAGCAGCAATTGGCACTGGAATTGTCGTCTGCCAATATTCTGGTGGATCAATTGAAGATGGCGGCCAAGGCGGTGTCGGAAGCTCACCTGGGAGAGATTGCCAAGCTTAAGAATGAATATCAAGCTGATATTGATAAGATTTTTGCTGAAAAGGATTCTGAGGTGAACAACAAGGCCAAGCAAGTGGAGGAAGCCACTAGTAAGATTGTGGCGTTGGAAGAAGTGGTGAATGGGTTACGGAAACAACTTGAACAAGAGGTGGCCAACCATACCACTACTAGCGAAAAGGTTGAACAATTACAAGTTAAGCAAAAGGAATTGGAATTCAAGGCGGAAAGGGTTGAAATATTGACGAAGGATTGCGATCGATTAAAGGAAGATTCTGTCAAACAAGAACAAGAGTTGAATTTGAAGAATGAAGCATTGCAAAAGGAATTTGATGAATATAAGGAAAAGGCTGCTGAGGAGTTGAAGGGGCATAAGGAAAAGGCTGCTGAGGAGTTGAAGGGGCATAAGGAGCAGGCTGCCAAGGAATTGAATGAACTTAAGGAGGTCCTGGCAAAGGAATTGAATGAACTTAAGGAGGTCCTGGCCAAGGAATTGAATGAACTTAAGAAGGCCCTGGCTAAGCAATTAGCAGATCATCAAGAGCAATCATCCAAGCAATTGAATGAACACAAGGATGTTCTGACCAAGGAATTGGCTGAACAAAAGCAAGCCCTGGAAAAGGCCTTGGCTGATCAAAAGGAGGCCCTGGAAAAGGCCTTGGCTGAACAAAAGCAAGCCCTGGAAAAGGCCTTGGTTGATCAAAAGGAGGCCCTGGAAAAGGCCTTGGCTGAACAAAAGCAAGCCCTGGAAAAGGCCTTGGTTGATCAAAAGGAGGCCCTGGAAAAGGCCTTGGCTGAACAAAAGCAAGCCCTGGAAAAGGCCTTGGTTGATCAAAAGGAGGCCCTGGAAAAGGCCTTGGCTGAACAAAAGCAAGTCCTGGAAAAGGCATTGGCTGATCAAAAGGAGGCCCTGGAAAAGGCCATGGCTGAACAAAAGCAAGCCCTGGAAAAGGCCTTGGCTGATCAAAAGGAGGCCCTGGAAAAGGCCTTGGCTGATCAAAAGGAGGCCCTGGAAAAGGCCTTGGCTGATCAAAAGGAGGCCCTGGAAAAGGCCTTGGCTGATCAAAAAACCACTTTACAAGAAGAATTCTCTAAAATCAAAAATGATTTGGAAAAGCAATTGAATGAAGCCAACACCAGCAAGGATACCATTGCTCGTCAATTGGAAGAATCCACCACCAACCTCAAAATTACCACTGGTCAATTGACTGAGACTAAATCCAAGTTGGAAGCTGAACAATCCACCAACAAGGAATTGACCAAGGCTCAATCGGAATTCACCAAGGCTCAATCGGAATTGACCAAGACCCAAGCTGAATTGACCAAGGTCCAATCTGAATTGGCCAAGGTCCAATCCGATTTAAAATCAGCATCGGCTACTACTGAAAAATTAACCACCGAAAAGGAAGATATTGCCAAGCAATTATCCCAAACCAAACTCACCCTTGACAACACTCAGTCTCAATTGACTACTACCAAATCAAAACTTGATAAGGCCATCACCTCGGAACAAGCTGCCACCATCAATCAACAATTAGCAGACTCACAGCAATTAGTTAAACAATTACGAGACCAAGTGGCTGACACCAATGCCAAGCTCGAAAAGGAAACCAGAGCCGGGTCTCAACTTAAAGAAAAAGTGGAGGAATTGAGCAAGCAACTTCACCAAACAACCACTAAAGATAACGACACTACCCAAGCTCTCAACCGTCGCATCGCTGAGTTGGAAAAACAATTGTCCCAAGCTCAACAAGCATCGGCATCGGAAATTTCGGCATTAAAATCAACCCTTGACAAGCAAAAGCTGGTTGCTGATGACGCTGCCAAGTTGCAAGCGCGGGCCGATGCCGCCGAAGCCAGGGTGAAGATCTTGGAAAAAGAAATTACCGAAAAATCCGGGGAAATTCATCAGTTACACCAGCAAAAGCAACTGGCAGTGGCTGATCCTGCACAACTCCAAAATTACGAACAGCAAGCTCAAGCACTTAAGCAAGCTCAAACTGAAACCGATCAACTCCGGAAAAAGTGCTCACAATTATCCGACATTAATGCTACTAGTGAGCAGCAACTCGAACAATTGAAGCAACAATTATCACAAGCCAATGATGAGGTGGCCAAGATCACTGTGATAGCAAATGAAAATCAGGAACGCGCGGAAAAGATCAAACAATTGTACACCAAGCAATTGGTGCGAGAAAAGGCCCGCAACCTGGAGGAATCATCCCCCAGTTCTACTTAGTTAGTTAGTACTAGTTCGTCAATGTAGTTAGCATCATATAACTTAGGATGCATCATCCCTCCTTCCCCCTCACCTTAACTCGCCCCACCCCAAGCTTGCAAATGTACCATTTCAGGTACCGGCGAAACTACCAGCAACATTATGTCATGACACCGCCTGGGAACTGTGGATGGAGGTGAGCCGCAAATTCTTGGTGCGCACCCCCTTTGGGCAATGTCACAACTTTGTAAGGCAAGCTAATGAGGCAGCGACGGTGACGGAACAATAGTCACCGGCTAGCCGATCCAGGGGAGTAGGTTTAACCCCTCCAATCCCCATGGTTGCCGGTTCATCCAGTATCGCCGTCCCTACCATGTAATGTCACCACTCCCATCATCCATCCTCACATAAACATTCACCACCACTCCCAGCCTCGTTTCTAAAAAAAGTGTTTGTGCCGGTACCTCCTGCATATTGCCGAGGTGTAGTTATCGTTACCTTACCGGCTAAAACTAACAGTAAATCCTATTTCATTAAACAAACCCCCGTGGTTCAATATTCTTGGAGGAAGTGCTGTTGGCGAGCAATTTGAACTTTGATGAGACGAAAGAGCGGTAAGCCATCTTTCATCCCGGCTGACCTCGCTCCTGTTACCGAACACATGGGTATGCCCCCGACGCTGATGCCATCGCTGGCGTCGTCGCTGTCGACCCAGTTAGCCGACGAGTATCTGCCGCCGCCACTGCCCCAACTGGATTATATCATTAAGAATACCTTGAAACAGTTTAAGAAGTTGGAGCTTCAGTTGACTAAGTTTAATCTGCGCAAATGGAACACCCTGCTGGGGGCGCTGGTCAAGGGGAATATGTTACGAACGAGTTTATTGCCGTTGTTACGCCATCACCATGATATTTCCAAGCTGTTTGCTCCCAGTCTGACCATGTACAAGTCCTTGGTGAGTGTGATTGTTGCCGTGCTCATCAAGTGGTGGAAACTGTTGATTGCCAATTTGATGGTGGAGTTTCGAAAACCAGAGGCTGATGCTCCTTTGGTTTATGCCATTCCTGGTAGTGACCGCAGTGCTTACCTTGAGCTGATTCTGAGAATTATTGCTCTTCCCTACTGGGAGGTGGTGGACGCTGATTTTTATGAAAACTATCGCCAGTATCTCGTGGCAACCTTGTCATGGTCAATCACCAAGTTGAGTACGCTTAAGACGGTTCCGGTGCTGATATCGGCGTTTGTTGGTAAAGTATTTGCCTTTGCCTTCTTCCATGTTCCCCAAGTACTGACTGCGTTGTTGTTCTTGCTTAATGTTAAACAGTCAAGATTTGAACACACCGCCAAGTTATGTGACCATGCCTGCGGGGCTGCGGCGGCGGCGGCAGTACCGATGGAAATAAAGAATTACTTTCCCGCTCATTTGCACTATCTCATTGGATTTAAAGGTGTACCAGTAACTTCTCATCCCAAGGAACCCCAGGCCAATTATATCAACTGTGTGCCGCCTCCCAAGCTGGTGGTACCCGGGATCAAGGACCCTCAAGGCAACTGGGTCCGTCGGTGGGGGAATTGTGATTCCCAAGTGTTTATGCTGTTCTTTCGCCATTATATGATGATCGTTGAACACAAATTGGCCGGTACCACTCTTCTCCGACCGCCAATGACCATTTTGACTCATTGCCCCGGGTTTTCGGTGATTTTCGCCCACATTGTCAATAATATCCACATTTCCATCAAGAGTATTGTGAGATTATCCCAACCAAAAGTACCGCCAACCTCAGTCAATGCCCCTATGACTTTTCACCAGTTTTCTGTTAATCACCTGGATGTATATTATAATCTGGTGATTAAATTGTTCAAGACGATTCGTGATATCAATTATTGTCTGGTTAGCGGTGACCGAATGGCTGCCATTTCCACGGGATTGGCCGACGCTCTCGTTCGACTCTTTGATGGTGCTCTTGCTGATTTTGCTCGGCTGGTGACAGTTCATGAACAACAAAAACTGACCTTGGTCTTAAATGTCACCTATGAGTATGTTAGTCACATTGCCAACAATATCCCGATGCTGGCATCATTAATCAATTGGGAATTCTGGTTGGCGTGTTGTTATCAAATGTTGGACAAGTCGGATCATTTCCAGACATTGCTCAAGGCATTTGCATTTCTTTTTAATATGTGGCCGCAGATCCCGGATGCTCTCTCTACTGGTGCCAACCATGGTGCTCTCTACGCTTGGTTGGTGGACTCTACTGAGCTGTATAAGCTTAATTTTGTCAATTGGTTGATTTCCAATAATGTGTTTGTCCGGTTCATGACCCATTGGTCGCTGGCGGTGAGATCATTCTATTTAAAACTTTTGGTGTGGAGAGTGATTGGGGTTAATAATTCCCAACTGTCTCCACAAATCTTAACCACCAAACGTCTTCAGGATAAGATCAATAAACTGTATAACGTGGTTCATGACTTTGCTGTGGTCCATGCCGATCTTGGCCTCAACTTTATGGGGGAAAGTCCGTTGGTCAATCGAAAGTTTGGCATTTTACCCATGAATACCAAGGATGATTATATATTGGATGATTTGGTGACGTCGCCGGTGACACTGGTAGCATTATCCACTCCCATAAAACCTCTGCTGGAATTACGCAAAACTCATCCTTATGAAGTGTTTGATGAAGCTATCTATACCTGCTCGCTGCTTCCCCTGACTCTGGCTGCATCCCAGGATGAATTAGAAGAAGCAAAGCCCAAGGGATTGGTGGGACTGTTGGGTAAATTGCTCAAGTTTATGCTGAATGATTCCCGTAATCGATCAATGACGGGGTTGGACCAATTGAGTGGCACCCAGTCGCTGGCAGCGCTGGAGTTGCGGAACAAACGAAACTCAGTGTCGATGACTCTGATTCTGACAGCATACTCACTGATGAAGCTGAGGTCGCTGCTGCCCCTGATCATGTCATTTGGTTCCACCCACACTTCATTCACCGACTCTCCGTCACTGTCCTTTGATAGTGACGAAGATAGCATCACTACGTTGGAATTCAAGGCGGGAAATCGGGAAGATCTTTTTCCTCACCGCCTGGCCCAACCGATTGAATTTGCTCGCATGCCCCCCGATATCATTCGTCCCATATACAAGTTTGATGTCATTGTTGATTCTGAACTGATGAATCAACGGTATCGACTCATTTCGGATTGTAACGGTCAACGGCGTCATTTCAATCCTCGGTCGCTGCTGACCAAGGAAGGCATTTCCAGCTTTCCCAATTGTCCCAAGATTCCCTTGATTCTGATTTATTATACTCCCGAAACTACCCGGTTCTATTTGCATGAAGAAACTGATATTGACAATTTTATGGAATCGGATCCAATGGCTAACCGTGATACGTCAATGTTGCTTTCAGATTATGCCAAATATTATCAACATCGGGACACTGGGATCAATGCAAATGACCCCGGTATCGCTCGATTGCTCAATTTGGGTCGGTCACTTAATGAACTTAACCAAACAATTCAAGAGTTTAAAGGGTTTCTTCATACTCGCGTGGAAATCGATCAATTTAATGCCGAAGTCACCGCTGAGTTTAATGAAAACAATTACTTTGCCAAAATCATCCCGTTCTTGCCGATTGACTCATCAAATGAGCTCAAGTTGTTGAATGCAAACTAATGCAAATTAACTATCTATGTCCACCCCCACATTAACATTCTTATTCATATTGCATGCACTTTTATTTCAATATTTTTTTTGTAGCCCGTGGTTGGCATTCCCCGGCAATGCCGTCATGATTGTTTAGGTTTTGTGACATTCAACTAGGTTGTTGTCAACTATTCCCATCTCGGGGGAGGAAGGGGGGGGCTATTGATAAGACATTAAATCATCATCGTCCTCATCTTCTCTCACCACTTGGGTATTGTCATCATTATCAACTCCCAATACAAATAATGACGTTGAGACTGCCAAGGTGGAATTGATCCACCAGAAAAACCCAATCCCTATGGTCGCACAAGTAAGCCAGTACTTCCGCAAATACCATCGGAACCCAGTCAATTCCAATTGGAAATCAAGATACAGATGATCATTATCAATAATGAGATCATCACAGGGGTCAATTCGAAGAGTATATTCTTTAGAATTGAGTAAAAATTGACCCAGCAGTGTAAACTTGTTCAAATTAACCACTGTCAGTCGAGAAATGTCAACAGCCACTGGTGGCACCCAGAATCGTAAATTGTAAGGTACAAGCCAATTGTTGGCACTGTGAATAAATCTTGAGTCACAATCAAGGATAAAAGTATCACTGAATGCTTCATCATCATCATTATACAACAGCCATTCCAATTGAACAATCTTACCTCTTAAGGAGTCGCCACAAATCAAATGAAGATTGATATTCCATTGATAATCAAGGAGAGGATCAAATGAGTAGCGGGCCACGGGAGAACCTGCCCCGTGGATATCGACTGCTGCTTCATTGGTGGTATAAAAATTGAGCGGGAGTCGAGGGGAAGGATCCGGGATAAGACTATGATAAAACTCATAGTAGCCAATGAATGAAAAGGGAAGAAGCACAAACAATATGGCACCAGCAATGGTGAGGAGGTAGAGCCCCCGGCGGGCCACTGCTATTGGCACCCCAAGGTTCATCCCCGTCGTGTTAATGTAATGAAGCTGATAATTCGCACCCCATGCGGTGATGCAGGACGAGCCTCTAAGTTACTCACCGTAATTGGCATAATTGTGCAGGCCATGGACAAGTCGGCCACATTGGGGTACGCGGTGCGGCACGACTTGGACATTGGATGAGAATTGAAACCGAAGGCACCTCCTCACATGGTTGTCAATGGCCAAGGTTAAAACAAGAGAAGCCGTTTCCAATCCCACCCTACTAACCCCTCATGCATCGAATCACACATGACTTTATCTACAACAAAACCTTAAACCCATTAAATTTTAATATAGAATAAAAATCAAACCCAATAAAAAACAAGCCATAAAATCGTAAAAATCAATAATCCAAGACAATCAAGTTTCACTTGATTTCCAAAGAGTCAACCGCCAGGGTAAGCTCTTCACATTTGCCATTACAATCAGCACATTTTGGTTTACACTCTTCAATATTCGCCACTGCTTCCACTTCAGCATGTCTTGGGATCATTTCGTTGCCATTCTGGGACTCCTGGGAGCATGCAGGCACCTTGTTAATCTTGGTAATGGAAGCGACATCTCCGTGTTTCGCGTACATGTAATTTCTAAGGGCCATTTTCTGATTTCAATGAAAACGTTGGCTACCTAGCTACCTATATATTTCATCAGCAAAACCTCCCCATCGTTACCATGCCGGAAGTCGTAAGATTTTTATTAAACTTTCTGCAGGCTTTGCCGCAGATGAAGTGAGCCCACTATTGGTGCGCGATCTCCTTTTGGTTACCCAAAAATGAATCCGAAGGGGATGAAGTGACGGTGGTGTCATCATTACGGGATAGGGTAATTGTAATGGGGGTTGGGAGAGGAGTAGTAACTACGGTGATATCCGGATCATTGATTCTCGGTTTTGTCATGTTTCTCAGTGATATGTCATCATTTTAATGGCATGAGGAGTACTGTAAGTGTTGCGTTATTATTCCCAAGCCATTCTTTAACTCTGTCGGGACTGGCCCCTACGTGATCCCTACGAGGGCTTCCGAACTTGGATTAACCTTAGCCACTACTTACCACAATTAGGTCAGTAATTGTGGCAATACCAATTATAAAGTGACCTCTTCACTGGGTCAGGGTCTAATGGTTGCATGTCGTCGATCGTGTTAACTTAAGCGCGTAACTCCAATTTTGGATAACATGTAATGGGGTGATTGCGAAATGGTTAGCGAATGCAGTACCATCGATTACGAACTTGGTGGGGTTCCGGGTGGGAACGGGTTGGCCATTGATTTTTACTTTTATTCCGTTAACTCCAATAATGTTACATGCAAAATTTGGGAGATTCTCCCACCCAGGTTTACTGCCCTGGGGACATATTATTCCCGATCAATCCCCGGGACTGACCGAACGTCGTCATCGTGCTAATGGTGGCGGTTATGACTTAATTGAAGGCCAATCACCGTGATTGCCATGGCGATGGTTAAAAACTTGTACTTGAGCCCGTCATCGACAAGTTCTTCTTGTTGTCGGAGGCGATGGCTACCTAACATGAGGTATTTAAATGAAGAAAATACCCCATGGGCGGGCACCACCGCCATGGCGTTGTCCTCCGAGTTGTCGTCATCGTCATCATCTTCATCATCTTCGTCATAATCCAGGTCGTCGTTTGGTGATGATGATCCCACTAAGCCCGAAAACACCATCAGTTTATGCTTCTTGATGGTGGGCCCGTCGTCGTCTCCGTCAACCTCATTTAAATGGTAGTAGGCTTGTAAACCGTTGGAAAATACTCGTTTGCTGAGATCGCCACTATAGGCCATGAACCCATAGGCATCATCATGAGGAGGGCCTCCCAACGATTTTTGTAACGGATTGATCAGCACCAGCCGTAACACCCGCTTCTTTTTAATGAGTTCGTTACGCAGACGTTCAATGAGCTTTTGATCCAGGTATTCAGGAGTAGACTCCCGAGGGCGATGATGACGGTGCATTTCGTAGCCAATGTATGACAAGAGTTTTTCATTGTGAAGCCGCAACAGTTGTAACTCAAACTTGAGTTTGGTGATTTCCTGCTTTTGTCCCTCAGAGTCCTCTAAACTCTGACGCTTCAGCAGTACCTCCAGCGGAGTTGGGGTGGCAGGGAGGATCTCACAATTGCCATTCAACGTGTCAAACGCCGAATCACGAGGGTTGGCGCTAGGGGCCGGCTCAAACTCCACCTGAATGGGGAAAAGGTCATGAGATGAGTATCGGTGGTGACCCGTCAGTTGCCGCCACAGCATACGTGGTTTGGCAGTAGTTGATGACTCTTCCGAGCACGACATACGCTTTTGGGCGACATCAGCCAACTTTAATGGCAGTAATACAAACCCGGGGGAAGTTGGTGGTGCCAGGGTGCGCTTAGTGACGGCATTGACCTCAGGAGTGGGAGGAAAGTGAAAATCGGGTTGATACTCCATCAGCGATTCCTCTTCGTCCAGCAAGTCGTCATCGGCCATGTTTTCGTCGCCGCCGCCAGAGGGCAGCGTCAATTGAAGCAATTCGTTCTCCTTAGTGAGAAACTCAATCTGGTCAATCAACACCAACTTGGCATTCTTTTCCAACTCAAAGTCGGTTTGTAACAATTTATATTCTCTCAACAACTTTTGGTACAATTGCGGCAAATCTTCGTTTTGCGACGATGATAATTTTGAGATTTTGTCCTGCAACTGTTCGATCAATTTCTTATAATAATCAATCTCTTGTTGTAACTCTTGACCATGAACACTATGACGGTGAGCCTCGGCCTGGCTGTGGGCCAACTCCATCTCAAGTTCATGGTATTGGAGCAGTAATTCAGCAAACCGCTGTTTCAATTCAAGATGGCTGCGTTGAAGCCGGTCATCATTGGGCACCAATTGTTGTAGCAGTACCAGGTGAGATAATCGTTGCCGGCGTCGAGGCAGCCCCAGCACTGACACCAGGGTTGGGGTGGAATGGCTTCCCCCCAGCGATGATAATCGCCCTAGCTGAGGCGCCAGCAGTTTCTTGCGTAATTGGGGTGACGCCAGGGTCAAGTGCCGGTTGGCTGGTTGCAATGGCACCACGGTAGGGGTTAGTGGCAGCTCCATGGTTTATTGACCTTAACTGGGATATATGGAGCCAATAAGTAACGGTTCGGTTTAGGAGATGATCAGGGCCCAAATCCAATGAGAAGAAATCGTCCCCGGGGGCGTTGTCTGATTTCAGCCTATAAACCAACCGCTAGACTTTTTTTTTTTCTGGCACTCTCTCTTGTTTTTGTTGGTGGTTATCTGCACACCGTACATACGGGTGTTTGTTTATGAATCAACCATTTTAAGTAGAGGACAATAATGCGGGAAACGTGGAGATGAGAGTTGCGGTGAGAATTGTGAATAGCCGAGTGGGTCAGTGGGTTCCGGATCATTAGGGATGAGTGATATATGTTCCGTTTTGGGGGGAAAGGAGCCCAATGGTGGTCGTGGATGTAGTTAGGTAGTGTCCTCCTCGTCTGCAGTGAGCGCGTACATTAATGTAGACCCTTGACCAACGAGGTAGGTTTTGGCATGACGTCGTAAACCCATGGCGCCTTCCATCTGATACTATGTTAATAGCGCAAGCCAAGATTAACCTTCTGACGACGACAACGACAGCAGTGGCGCCGCCTACATCAATGGAATGTTTACATTTTACATGTTATAGATCACAGCATAATGACGAATGACGAACATCGAACAATTCAATGCGAATAACGAGCCATTGGTGATTTGATTATGGTACAATTAGAAAATTTATTTTGTGGTGGTAGTGTGGTGACCATCGGACACGAGTGGATGGATAAAAAAATGATATTCTGAAATCGAGCAATGATTGGGGGTATATTTACTGTTAAGACAAGGTTCTATCAATTGTGGGTTTTTATCACCTTGTTAGGTTAATTACTTGCCAGTGTAATCACTTTTTCCATTACACGCTTTTTGAAATTGTCACAAAATCTCAATGAACCACTCTCTGTGGTAAGGGCATTATCATTGAATCGCGTTCGCCGTTAACCACATTGGCCGTTAACCACGTAAGTCGTCAACCACGTTAGTCGACAACTACTTTCTCTGTCAATTTTCTTCGTCAAATTTCTTCATTGATTACTTTCTTCGCTAATTACTTTCCGTTCAATCACTTCCCTCAATCACTCTTCTATCATTACTTCCTCTGTCAATTACTCCCCCACCAATGACTTTCCTCGTTAATCGCTCCCCCACTAATAAATTCCCGCTTAATCACTCCCCGGTTTATACCCCTTCAATCACTTCTTCCCATCATTCACTTCGCATCATTCACTTCCCATTACTTCTACATCTCATCATTATGCCATTTAGGATTTCCTATTTACACGTCTATGATACATAAAAGACTTTGCTCGACAAAGTCATGGATTAATTACCCATAGAAACCGCCCGGTGGGCTGCTTCAATCGTCAGCATGGGGTTCAAGTTCTTGGAAAGATCCCGCTTCATGATATTAGCCCGGAGGATACGGGGATCACTTCTCAACGTCCGTAATAACTGAGATTGGACCTTGGAACTACAGTCAAACCCCAAAAGGAACTGGTACCCTTGGAAATGACGTTCTTGTTCTTTGGAAATGATCTTGGGCAATGGACGCACCCCGATGGCGTGGACGTCTCTGATGACCCCCCGATTAGCAAGAATCAACTTTCCCACAGTGGTGGCAATCTTGGATGCCTCCCGTTCAACCTTGATCGGGTCAGTTACCCGGGCAATAGCAAACAACTCGTAGTACATGGCAGGCTACTGGTGTGAAATTTTTCAGTGCGAATGAGTATGGTAGGTGGTGGTAAGAGATGAGATTATTTAGGGTGTGGAAGTAGGAGAGGGAAAAGGGGGAGTTGAATGGGATTTTTCTTGGATGGTATAAGGTGGTGGATTTTTTCACTTTTACTGGTTTCTTTGGATTGTTCTATGGGATAAGTTATCACTCGCACTATGCGATGGTTTGGATGGGAGTAGGAGAAACTAGATTGTGGTTAAAACGGTGATTAAATATTAATAGGGATTTTAAAGCTTTGGTGTTTATGAATGGTAAGAGAGTTTGTAAACTTATGAAAATCGATAATGTCCAATTGTGTAAAATTGTAAATATATTGACATTTCCTGGAGGGAAAACGTGAACGGTCTTCAATACAATTAAAAGTAAATGACCTTTACTAAATTAGACTTGGTTTTTAACTAAGATTTTTATGTATGAGGTTTAGGGGATCATTGGTTTGGGGTGGTGGTGCACATTGTCCTAAAAGGTAGAATCACAAGTACACCTGGAAATTAAAGGTCAAATTGACAATTTTGTTACTTGCACATTGACGATACTGTAATGAAAGTTAAGTTCTAATCAAGGCGATTTAAATATTTGAGATTACATTTTTTAGCTATTGACTACTTTCGGTGATCTTCCTGTCGAAAACACCATTTTTAGTGAAGGTTTCAAGGTGCTTGTTAGTATTTCTTAAAGTAAAACAGTTTAACGTTCATACTTTTAAACGTAAAGGTTAGTTTTAAGGTAAGCGCTAAAACAGAGGCTAGTAGGATAAAAGTGAACGTTATTAGTATTTCAGAAAGTAGTTATTTTTAAAACGTTAGTTGTTTTTACAGCAAATGTAAGTAGAGTAAAAGTTAACCTTATTAGTTTTGAGTAAACGTTAGTAGTATCAACGTCAACGTAAACGCTGGTGGAATGGAAGTGAACCTTGGAAGGGAAATTAAATTCCTTAAATAGTCTACCTCTTGAATATATACATTTTCACAATAGTTACCATCACGATTGCAATGTGCAATCGCAAAATCAATCGCGGATTGTTTTCAAAAATAGATCATAGTCGGGAATTGAATGGGAATAAACTAAAGCGTCTGAAACTTAGAAATGTTAATGTCTATTGTCATAACCGAATTCTTATAGCTAATCTATTTTAAACGTTAATTGGGAGTATAAAATTCCAAGAGGCTAAAGGTAACAAACTCAAACAAACTTTTCATAACGTCAGTTTTAATGCTAAAGGTAATGTTTATAAGAATCTTGTGTTTATTACAATTATAATGAGGCATAATAAATGAGGATCTAAAATTAGAAGTTGACATCATGGATATCTCATCCACATATCTTGATTAGTATTACTCATAGATATCAAAGTAGTATTACGTATACAAAATTCCCCAACTAGCATTACAGTGAAAACAGGTCCCATTATTTGAAAGATTCAACATCAATTTATCAGAATCAATCTTGTTGGTAATTTTCATGACGTTTATCATACAGTCTCAATAATTGATAGTTGAATTCTATTTGATAACCACGAGTTTTTACAGTCCAGAAAGACCAATATATCGTTATTCAGTCTTCGCCTAAGCTAAACATATCATATTTACTCGAATTCTCGCCAGACGTTCTAAATCAAGTCGGAAACCTGATCACTACTACCAAATTTACATTCATACCACATTGCGATTCAAAAACAAATACACACCCTCACCGTTCCTTTATCCTCCCACCACCACCTCCACTACCCCAACTGTTCTCTTATTGTCCCTGCTTCTCATTTGGACCCTGCGTTTTCATATGCGATCAATCACCTGTGGCCGGGTACATCATATCACGTGATATCACCTAGCAAACCAAACTGGTTAATTTTCACCAAATGATTACCCTAGACTTAAATCACCCTGTACCCCACAAAAATGGCCTCTAATATCACCTGGCACCACAACTTAACCCACCAAGAACGGGCCACTTTGCGCAAGCAACAGGGGGTCACAGTATGGCTCACCGGTTTATCTGCTCTGGGGAAGCTGACCATTGCCTGTGCCATTGAACAAGAACTCCTTCGTCGAGGTCTTAATGCTTACCGGTTAGATGGTGACAATGTCAGATTTGGCTTGAACAAGGACCTTGGCTTTTCCGAAGCCGACCGGAATGAAAATATCAGACGGATCTCGGAAGTGGCCAAGTTGTTCACCGATTCATGCTGTGTCACCTTAACTTCGTTCATCTCCCCTTATAAGGCCGACCGGGACACCGCCAGACAATTACACGCCAATGACAACTTGCCATTCGTTGAAGTATACGTCGATGTCCCCGTCGAAGTTGCTGAACAACGGGACCCCAAGGGTCTTTACAAGAAAGCTAGAGAAGGCATCATCAAGGAATTCACTGGGATCTCTGCTCCTTATGAAGCTCCCGAAAAACCCGAAGTCCATTTGAAGAATTATGAAGGTCAATCGATTGAGGAACTGGCAGCACAAATCATTGCCTACCTTGAACAACAAAAGTACATTTAATGCAATAGTATATAGTAACCCGATATTCTTCGCAGTTACTTTTTCAACAGATCTAGTCTTGCTTGTAAATCATCTTCATCCAGTGCCAGCGGGGCCCCCAGGGCGTGTGCTGCCACTGCTTCCCGTTGTTGACTTTCCACAGTGAACCCATTCGGGGTATCTTTCAATGTGGTATTGAGATCAACACCAATTTCGTCCATGACTTTACCCAAAATCTCATCCACTTGTTCATCTTCACCCAACTCATCATCATCCATCGCCATGGCATCATCGATGGCATCGTCCATGAACTCTTGCTTTTGATCCATCATATCGTTTTCCTTGGCAAACTCTTGAGCTATCCGACTCAATTGAGGTAAATTCATCAGCCGATTCATCCCCGATAGTAATCTAGTGGCATCATGCATCAGCATGGCCATTTGCTGGTTCAGTCGAACCAGTTGAATTCGAAGGGAAATCGCCTGAAGTTGGGCCTTCATTTGGTTAAACTTGACAATATACCCTTTGGTTCGGACGAGATCTTTAGCCTGAATCTTGGCCAGACCCACTTGGCCGGCCTTGACTGATTTCTTGATTTCCAGCATCAACTTTTTCTCTTGCTGTTGGAGTTTGGTGACTTCCCGAGTTAATTCCCGTTGGGTCTTTTCAAGAGCCCGTTGATTCTTCCGAAGTCTCTCCTGCGGCGTAAGTTTCTTGCCAAACGCCCATTCGAATAACGTGGACATGATAGTGGTTTTGGGAATATGATTGCCACTTGGTTGTGGGTGCGAGCGGTGCGGCTTTGGTGCTCGGTGCTACCCTACTGAAAAAAAAATCTATCTTTTGCCTTTAGATTACATACACACCCTATTAATACATGCCTAGTTGTCAGCCAAAAGAGCATCCTTCTTTTCTTGGATTCTTTGGGCTCTTCTGGTTCTAGCAGCCTTGTTTCTGGCACGTCTAGCTTCAGCTTCGTCCTTAAGAGCCTTTTCTCTTTGGGCTTCAGCCTTGGCAGAAATAATGTGTTCAACCAAGTTTCTCTTGTGCTTGAAAGCGTTACCCTTGGCAGACTTGTACAAAGAGTGGTACAAGTGCTTGTCAATCTTGCCAGCGTCTCTGTACTTAGCCAACAATCTTCTCAACACTCTCAATCTTCTCATCCACAAAACTTGTTGAGGCATACGGGCGTCCTTGGTACCCTTTCTCTTACCGTAACCCATGTGTCTACCGGCTCTCTTGGATTCCAACAAGGCTCTAGCTCTGGATCTAGAGTGAGTGGTGTCGGGCTTCTTGACAATGAGACCGTTCTTGTACAACTTTCTGATGGCAGCTCTGGAGTTGGCTTGAGCAATTTCAGTGGTTTCATTGGGGTCGAGCCAGATCTTTCTCTTACCCACGCCCACAACGGAGGCAGCAAGTCTCTTTTGAGTTCTGAGATTAGCCCTAGTATGTTAGTTTTGAAATTTCAACATGTGGTGGGGAAAACAATTAACGGAGGTTGTGAGTGGTTTGTTGGTAGCAATCATATTATCACTGACATCACCCATACCTTCGTTGGTGTCCCGTTTGTCGTTGGTACTTACATCTTTGGTTAGTGTAAAAGGAGGACGAAAAATCTTTCCCTATCATCGTTCGCACTGCACCCAGGTGCAGGGAAAGTGTTAGGTTTGGTAACCCTAATGCTGGATAAATGCACGTGATCAGTGACGAGAGAATCCAGCCGTGAAAAGTAGTTGATTGACAACGAATTGAAGCGGGGAAAGAAGAAGAGGGTTATGTGGAGTAGTTTAAAAGGTTTAAATAGGGGTGTATGTGGGGTATTAATGGAAGGTGGTTGGTTTAGGGGTGATTGGACGATTTAGTGGTGGTGAGGGTGCGGCTTGTATAGTGGAGAATAGAAAAGAAGGACACGGAGTAGGAGGTAACTCAGGGGCTAGGCCTTTGGGAACTTTTCTTTATTTTGATTCAGTTGGAATCTTGGTATTCCCTCATGGTTAAGATTTGAATCACCGGTTGATTTTATTGTCATCAGTGGCTTTGAGTGCCGTCAAAACTAATGGTAAAGCCTTTTGATTACACACGTGTTACTTATCAAATAATTGTTCATAATCCGACATCAATAATTTCTAGAACATTCACCTAAACCATTTATTAATATTATCCACTTAGTTGATTGAATCATAAGTGACGCGCGCGCTCAAAACCATAACATTGGGAACTCATCGCATTATCTATCAGAACATCCTGATATCACCACCAACCATGGCCAAATCATTAAGATCCAAGAGTAAGCTTAAATCCAAGTCCATCAAGAGAAAGGGGGAATTCGAGCAATACAACAAGGCTCGCCAAGATCGGATTGCCAAGAAGCTTTCTGAGAATATGGAAAAGCAAAAGGAAGAAAAGATGGAAGATGACACCCCCGCCAAGCCTGAAACTGACAAGAAGGTATCTACTCTGGGATGGAGAACACTGAGAAAGCAAGAATACATTGTTAAGAAGCTCAAGGGGAAGAAAAAGACTAGCATTAAGTTTTAGGTGGTAATGGTAACGGTAGCATAATTTCAGTTCTGAATTGTTCAATTTATAATAAACATTTGAAAAGATGACCATGGAAGAGGAGGCAATTGTTGAGAGAATGAAGATTGATAGGGGAAAGCACTCTGGGGTAGCACTGAATTGGGTGGTGTGCGTAATAGTTATTGAAATGAGAAGTGATGGAAGTGATGGAAATAGAGTGATGGAAATGAAGAATTGGTAGGGGTGATAGGGGCGGTAGGAATAATAGATTTGAAAGAAACTGTAAACCACTTAAGCAATAGAATGCTCGAAGTGATAGAAGTGAGGAGGCTCTTGTAGTGAGGGTAATGATAGAGTGCTAGGGTCGACTTAGTACAGCAATGCTAAAAGTGCTGAATATAATAAAAGTGCTTGTGGTGTGATCACTGAAAATGATGAAAATGATAAATGTGATAAACGTGATTAAAGTAATGAAAATACTTAGAATGTTAAAAGTCCTACGAGCATTACAAGTGCAAAAAGTGATGAAAAGGCTAAAAGTCTTAAATATGATTATATTTATAATCCTTATTATCTAAAATTATCTGTATCATTATTTCATTACTCTATAATCATGACATCATTACATAAATCAACAGTGATGAGGGCAATTAAACTTCTTGAGTTGATTACGACATTGCTCCATTTGACTATTCTCAGGAGTAATTAATTCTCCCTTAACCTCAGGAAAATCCAATAATGGCTCAGTAGGAGGAGTCACGGGGTAGTCGTAGAACAAGTCAACTGTCTCAATGGCAAGTCTTAATGCATGCAAAGAAATTCTATCATTTGGGTTCAATTGGAAAATTCTATCCAATACCCGGTTAAATTGATTGGAAATTGGTAATATTTGTTTCAAAATCAGCCGGCGATTCTTAAGAATATAATCCCGAAACACCGTCCCCAGTTCTGAGGAAAACAGTGCCATGGGCCATGGGTTTCTCAGACAGGCAATATTAATGAATAATACTCCCAATGACCAAATATCACCCGCGAGGGTAGGAAAGTATCGCAGACTCAGTTCATCTTGAGAATCAACCAGTTGGTATTCAGAAAGATCAACCATTTTTTTAATAATTGGCAGAGTATTGTAATTTGTTAACCGTTCGGGAGCCATGTAAAACAGCGATCCCCGACAAGCATTACAACAAATGAGATTGGAACTCATTGCCAAACCGAAATCAATCAAAACCACCTGGATCTCTTCATAATCAATGATTGGTTCCATTGATTCCCGTCTATAGTTGGCATTATACCGCACCATGATATTTTCTGGTTTTAAATCACAGTGGAAAATTTGCTTATTGGCACAATATTGGATGGCATCAATCAATTGAAGCATGACATTTTTCATCAATAACTGCTTATTACCGCGATGGTTGGTAAAGATTTGTTTATCAATGATATTATGGAATAAATCCCCTTGAGGATAATTATCCATAATAATAATAACCGCCAACAGCGACACATCAAGTACTTCATGAATCAGCACCACATTGGGATGATGATGTACGCGTAATTGAAGAGCAATCTCTCGTAAAAATGGACACTGGGCACCATCCGATCGCAATTGATCCAAATCAATCGATTCAACGTCAAGCTGGCGATTAGCATGAAAATGATTAAAAAATATCCGTTGTATCTGTCTCTTGTTATCATCAGTGTTTTCAAGTTTCATCGGCGGCGACTTGAGAAGCATTTTGGCAGCAAATCGGTTACCGGTACTAATTTCTTCAACAAGATAAATCAAACCATAGGTGCCAGCACCAATCTTTCTGATAAATTCATAATTATTGAGAATATATCCATTCAAGGAATAACTATAATCATCGATCATGATAAATAGTATTCGACACTAAGTTTGGTGGTAAATGGGGGGGTTGTCAGGATAATACAATGGTATTATTCCCGGTATATATCGGTGGATGGTATAACTACTATTTGCTGGTGGTTTACTTCTTTTATACTTGAAACATCGATGTGAAATCAGCTCATCCTTCCCCAGGTAATAATCGGATGCTAAGGTTTGCACCACCTTAAAATGGCGTGAGAAGTTATTCACCAGTCACATGCGATGCATCAGCCGCGGATTAATCCTAACAAGGTCACGACACGGCAGATTCAATAGGTACACAATGCTTAAAGGTGACGGCTATCATTTTTCAACCATTAGTATTGCCAAAGTGGTTGATTATGGTGGGTGGTGCTATGCAACTAGAAGCCCGACCAACTAACATCGTCCCATGTTAATCCGAGGTGAGAGTTGTGCTAGGATGGGTCTAATAAGGTAGGTTTAACCAGGGGAATACTGACAAAAATGTGGTTGGGTATCCGGCTGTACCTTCGGTGGTTTACTTCCACCTACTGATGACCTTGGATTAGTTTTAGGGTAGGGTGTATCTGGGGACTACGGTCAATCTCGGAGCATCTTGCCGGGTGTTTCCGCCGAAAGGGTGATTTGTGCGAAAAACAAGAAACTCCAGCCATTGAAATGGGGCCATGGCCGGCAGCCCTGGCTTGGCATCATAGTCATGTTAGGTGGGAAATGACGGAAACTACCGAACGGGTTTTCTCGTAGCCAACTTTAAAATGTCGGGTGTAGTGATGGTAGGTGGTTCCTTGGCTAAGACTAGATAGTGATTCGATCGGTAAAGCCCAACATCTGGATGTTTGGAATGACCAATGTCCAGATGACATTTAACCAAGAAATGATTTCATATTTCTTCAAACCTTATACCATCAATTCTATGGTACTTCCGTGATAGATTAGTTTAGGGCATTTAATGGGTGGGATCGTAGAATTTGGAGGGGACTAGGTGGTGAGCAATGAGGTTAGTACGAGATTAACGAGAGTGGTACTAAGGAGTGGTCAATGATAGCACCAGGTAGTAGCCAACGGAATACTAAAAGCTTATACCTGATCAAATAGTACCTCTTACCTCTCCATTGACAACTCCAAGGTGTTTCCCTAGCGTTCGCTATAGCACAACTTTTAGTAGTGTGATGGTAAATGGCCTCAAACCCATCAATTCATTACCAGTTGATTACCATACCCTTTCACCACCGCCACTTTCACCACCCCTCCGTTTATATCCTCAATCCATCACTTTAACTCCTCACCTCAACTATAACCCTTTCGCACTAATAAAACCTCCACCGTAACATTTACCGAATGTCCAAGTTGGAACTGACAATTAAAAGATTCGAGGCACGGATTGATGCCGGCCAATTCTACGAAGCTCACCAAACTCTTCGTACCATTACCAATCGTTATGTCAAGGCCAAACAGTACCCAGAAGCTGAACAAATTCTCACCAAGGGAGCCCAGATCTTGGCCGAAAAGGGCCAATACCCCCTGAGTGCCGATTTAATTGGCTATTTACTCGATGTTTACAATGATCAATCAAAATGTGATTCTGAACTGAAACGCACCATCATTGAATTGATTCAATTATTGCCTCCAAATGAGCCCCTGCTCCTCGACATATCGAAACAAGCAATTCAATGGTCTCAGAAGCAAGAAGATCTGAAATTTGGTGACTCCAAGCTTCATGATACGTTTGGGTCCAAGTTTGTTCAAGCATTGGCGGAAGGGGGACAAAAAGATGATGATGCCAAATTGTTTGCCTTGGCTGAACTCCATTTGATCTTGGGCACTCATGACTCGTTGCCGGTATACATTGATTTATTATACCGGTGGAGTGAATTTAATCATAAAGATCCTGGATTGTTCTTGTCAAGAGCAGTGGTCAATTATGGCTACTTAAAAAATATCAATTTCGTCCAAGAAGCCACCCTGCGATTCATCGATAGATTACGCAAGGATTATCCCAGTGGTGAAAATGCCACTCATGCACTGGCACAAATTTACGAATGTGATGAATACCCATTGGTAAACTTTGCCCAATTATTGGCACTTACCTTGCACAAGAATCAAGATGCTGGCAACAAGTTTTTGGGCTTATATAATCACTACAAACCCAACTTGACCGAAGTGGACATGTTACCCTCGGTAGAATACTTGGGGAAGGAATACTTTTCTTTACTGTTGGGACCTCCCAAACAAGGGAACATGATGGCCAATTTATTGGGAGATTTCTTCAAGTGAGCACAACAACGTTTATAATTCAAAATCTATAGATGTCTTTTCGATGCCCCACAATGTTCATAATTCATGTCTAATTATCGATGATCAACTCATCGCAACCCCAATCTTCAAAGGAACCGTCGGGCAAATAACGACGAATAACAAGGGGGATTTTCTTTTGTGCCAATTCTTTCAAAGCGATTTGTAATGGGTCAGTTTCCCCTTCGATATCCACCAATACTGGAGCATTTAATGAGATTTGCAACGCCCGCGTGCCCAAGATTCTTGCTCTTTCATACTTGGTCATGTAGGGAGTAGTCAGCCGGGATTCTTTTGGAATGGCCAACTCCTTGGCAGTCTTCATCCGTTGGTGCATTGCATCTTCTGGTCCCATGCCCCCATTAATCACCGTCTTTCCATCGACGGTGACGTCGTCTCCACCGGCTTGAGCAGGATCATCGTTGGCCATGTCATCGTCAGAAAAGTGGTCAGGAGCATCAAAGTCATCATAGTGCTCCATACCTTCATTAAAGGCGTTATCTTCGGCGTCAGACATGGTTAAGGTGTGGTTGGTCGCGATGAGAAGATGGACGAAATGCGCGCCAACTTTGAGCGGCAGTGTGAGGTTTTTGGAGAAGAGTGATTTTAGGAGGGAGGAGATAGGAACTATTTAAGCTCGCCATAATCGCAGGTTTATTGTATCCCCTCTATTCTTTTCGGTCTTTTTCCGTCTTTTTTTTCTGTTTTTCTCCTTTTCTCTCTACCTCTACACTTCAATTCTAATCACTTGTTATATATATTAAATGCAGTCTGTCTTTTTACAATTCGTTAGCAAAAGGCAACACGTCGACGTTACCCACAGCCACATAGTTAAACTTGGGCAATTCAGGCTTTTCAGCAGTGGCCTTGACGGACAAAGGAGATTCAAAAGTAGATTGTAAAGCAATCGACAATTGGGCGGACTTGACGGCGTCAGCAGTCACAGACACAGTGTCAACAGCGGCCTTGGCACCTCTAACGGCATCAGCAACCACAGCGGCATCTTCACCCTTGATGGTAACCACGAACAAACCGGCATCTTGGTACTTGAACAAGTGAGACGAGGCACCAGCAACTTGAGCGAGATCAGTCGAGGCATTGACACCAACGGTGGCATTACCAAGAGCAGCCGACAACGCTTCGTAGGCGCCGTATTGTTGAGGGGTGACGGGGTAAGCCAACACCACCACGTTTTCACCAGTGGAGGCGATTCTGTGCTCAGCACCAGTGTTGGAGATGACGGGGATGGATTCAGAAGCACCACCAGCAATCTTGGCAAACGACGATTCTTGGATAAACTTAGACAAGTCAGCTTCGTCGGCACCAGTGGCGAACACTTCGACGTTGGAAGAGTTGACCACATCTTCAGCAAACCGCTTAATGTCGTCAACGGTAACCTTTTGGGTACCGTCGTACAACAAGTTCCGGCCGTAACCTCTTTGGAACGAGATGGCGTGGGCAGCTTCGACGGCCTTGAATTCATTCAGAGCGTTGGCTTCGGCGAGTTGAGCCTTGGCAGCAGGCAAAACAACTTCAGCCAATTCATGAGGTCTGAAAGCAGGAGTGGTCAAAGTAGCCCCCAAAGCATCGACGTAGTAGGGCAAGTCTTCCTTAAGGAAAGCCGTCTTCAAGTAGATGGCATCCCGGGTGACTTCCGAGGTGAATTGACCCCCCAACAATTCCGATTCTCTGGTGAATCTCAAAGCAGACTTGGATTCAGTGTTAAGGAAGTTGAACTTGGAGTACAAGTGAGCCAACCCAGGCTTGGCCCCGGCCTTGGACCCAGCATTGTTCACCTTAACAGTCAAGGTGGTCAAGGGACCAGCCAGTTCTCTGGAGTTGAGCTTGATAGTGCTGTAGGCACGCGAAGACACACGACGGTACATGGAGATTGATTGGATCGAGGGAGCCGAATGAATCGAGTGAGTCGAATGAAAAATTGAATAAATTCGCTGTGATTGGTGCGAGAGTGAGGGTATGGGCGCTACCATGTGAAGTGAAGTGACAGCGTGAGGAATGAAAGGAAAGAAAGGAAGAGGTTCGTGATACAGAGGAATATGGAGGGAAAATTACGGTAGTTATTGATTAATTAAATTATTATTATTTTGTGATTTTCACAATTATTGACTTTTTGAATTTTAAGCGTGGAGTATAAAATTGAAAATATCTCCACAGTTTGTAGTTGTTAAATAAAATCCCCAAAACACTCTCATCATGGATCGAACTCACGACATTAACACCAATAATTTCAAATCATTAACTTTGTTTTATTAAAACCATAAAATGGCATGTATGCTAATATTAATCATGTTTAATCATTCTTTTGTTCGGTACAATACCATTCATTCATTCTTTCCAACTATCACACCGTTTAAACCGATTTTCTCGTTCCTCTGGCTTTTTCCAAGAATAATCAAACAACTTCAGGATGGATGAGGGCAACATGTTTCTATAGCAACAAGATTGGGTACAATATATATAACCACCAACAGATATATCGATCAAGTAGAAGTTGTCAAGTACCACTGGGATTTGATGGTGGCGGTACCATTATATATTGACAACGGGATTGGCAACCCGGGCCCAGCGGGTGACACTTCCGAGTGTGGGCGGGTGTCATCCCGATAAGCCAGGCGTTTTATCCAGATTGATCCAGATTTTGAGTCATCGGCAGGATACCCTCCCCTAAGTCACCCCCGTTAACCCGATGCAGGTGAATCGTCAACTACCAGCCAACCACCCTACCCAATCTAATAGCAACTAACCAAGCCACTATTGATAGGGGTAGTTTCTAATAATAGAGAGAACCACACGTCCATTTGCTAGTTTTAGAACATAAAATTCCGTTACATTGATCGCGTCAATATTTATACGTTACCTGTAGACTATTGACTATACTCACTAGCGTGTTACTTCTAACGGACCACCAACGGTTCACCACTAACGTATCACTAACATATCACCACCAACTTATCACACCAACGTGTAACCACCGCCTCACCTCTACCTAAATAGCGTCCAAAACCGCATCTCGTCCCAAAGCAATCAATTTGATCTTGCTATAGAAATCATCGCGATTATGATAAGCACCACACATCCGGCGCTTTCCCGTAAATTCAGTTCTAGAATGAAAGACTCGCCAGTTGTCAAAGATTAAACATTGACCCGGGCGTAATTGATAGAATAACTCATTTTCAGGGTGGTTAATAATCGACACCCAATGTTTAATCGCCCGGTAAAAGCGAGGCACGTCGTCAGGGTCGGCCCAAGTGTCCATTGTCGACCGGTCACTTTGATTCCATCTCACCTGCTGTAAATCTCCGAATTCATCCAAGGTGAATACCGGACGGGGACGATCAGGCTGAATACAGACATTTTCTTCTCCGGCCAGGTGGGCCGGAATGGGGATTTTGCATAAAATGTCATACAGTTCGGGGTGTTGATGTTTAAGGATATCGGCGGCCCTAAATGCATCCACCAATGAGGTGGTGCCTCCAGTACCATCGTGATATAAAAGGTGAAAGAGTTGTAATCCGGGAGTATCTGACCAATAAGTGCCATCGGTGTGATTGGAAATATCGAAATTGGTATAGGCGGTATCGGCCTTGGATAAATCAGAAGTAAAATCCCAAAACCCCCCATAATGGGTGGGTTTGATATAGTCGAGCCGTTCACATAACCGTTGAGTATCCTCGGGAGTCACTGGGACATTATCAATGAGACAAAATCCATATTTCCAAATCTTCATTGCCCATTCATCAACACTGGCATCATTGGTCATTACTTGATTAAAATCAACCGTGGGGAGATTATTTTCCATCTGTTTAACTCCCCATTTATTAATCGCAAGTTTCAGTCGATCCAACTTGGATTTGGCGGGGATTAATCTTGGATTATAGGCATGAACTACTAACCAATGGTGATCAAACTCCAGAGTATGACCATCATTCCATTCAATCGATAATTTATCATTAGTTGTCGTCACTTTGATGGCATTAATATCTTCAGCAATTTCCGCCAGATTAAAGAGTCTTTGCATTGTTTCAGGATAAAAGCATTGATGACAGTGACAATTATCCCGAAGCCAAACGTAATGGAAGGTGGTATCCACTTCATTGATGCAGATAGTAATGGTGGTTGACGATTGATTGGTAACTTTGATCGCAGTTGACATGATTAAAGTTTTTTCTGGGGTAACCTCGGATAAGTATGGGTTGGATTTGTGTTTATTAAAGAGGTAAACTTTTACCACCATTTGCTTAAGATGAAGTTTTGGTTATTAATGAATTTTTGGGTAATGATGGACTTTTGGTTATTAATTAACTTTTGTTTAAAACTATCTTCTATAAACGTTTATTCAGTGATCAACGTCTATTAGATAATCTGCTTGTTCAATGAATAAACCTTTGATCAATGATGACCATTTACTCAACGATCACCATTCATTTAATGATTTCCATTTATTTTTACTCAACACCCCCTCCTATCAATCACTTTCTTAAATCAAACACCGCCTTTTTAATCTCATGACGATCAAACCGTTCAAACGCTTGTGGAGCTTGATCCAATCCAGTCAATTTACAATCAACAAAATCAGAAAATCCCAGTTTTAATTGTTCAAAGATTTCTAATGCTTCAGCAAATAAACTGGCAGCATGACATCTACCAAACAGAATGTTAATGTTCTTGACATAACACTCCAACCCATCGAATGGCAATGGGCCATGGGCCATACCAATCAGTGAAATGAACCCATTTCGACGAACATTATCATAAGCAGTTCTTAAGGCCAGTGGAGCCCCCACCACTTCCAAAACGCAATCAAACCCAATTCCATCAAGGTCATTGGCAACAATCGTCTTGACTCCCTCAGGATCAGTTTCAAAATTAACCACTTGACTCGCCCCCAACTTTTTCGCTTCCTCTAACCGTTCGGGAACACTATCCACGCAAACAATATTGGTAAAGCCAAAATGTCTAAGTACTCGTAACCCACAAAGACCAACGGGACCACATCCAAGTTGTAAGATTCGAGCATTCTTAATGGTGGTGGCTTCAGCGCCTCGAGCAGGGGCAGTGTTCAAAAAATCAATGATTTTTTTCACCCCATAATAACCAGTGATAAAGATATCTGCCATGAGCACATAAACCGAATCGTCACCAGGAGAATCGGGTTTATGAATTAGGGTATGATCAGCGTAGGGGATACGCACGTATTCAGCTTGACCACCATCAAGGCCAATCTTACCAAAAGTATTGGTGGAAACACAATTACCCAGTAACCCATGGGTACAATAGTAGCATCGACCACATTGAACGGTAAACACAGCAATGACATCGTCACCAACGGCAAACTTATTAACATCATCACCAGTGGCTACCACCTTGCCGGTAAATTCATGACCAATGATGGTATTGGTGGGTCCACCAATGTGACCCCGGTACAGGTGCAAATCAGTACCGCACAATCCCGAGAGTTCCACCTTGACAATGACATCGGTGGGTTCTTTGATGGTGGGTACGGGTCTTTCTTCAACCCTAACATCTTTGGGACCGTGGAACACCACAGCTTTCATCATGGTGGGTAATGGAGTCATAAATTGATTCGAAAGTTCGGTTCGCTACTTTACCACCCCATTCCTGCATAATGCTAAAGTGTGGGGGAGGAGCGGCGGGCCGCTAATATCAATCCTCAGTCGCCACCGCTGGCAGTCAAAGGAAATTCTTTCGAGACCGCCATATGATTTTCATGGTATTGACAAGCACTGAACGATACAGTCCAATTTGACGCAACACCCCCACAAAAAATACCAAGAATACATGGGAAAGGATTACATCCCCTAATAAAATGTAGACCGCGGTTATTGCCAATACCCATCCAGTAGCTTCATGCAGGTCCCTTCCCACCTTGAGCCACTGCTCAACCACCAGTGAAAACCGGAATAATAACGAGTCGGTATAAAGGCGACAACTATCGGATTTGGCAGCCAAATTTACTCGTGGATGACACAGGGTCAATAAGAGTTCAGCGCAAAAATTATACCACAGAGTTTGAAGGCCTTGCCAGACCCCGGTATCATTCGTAGTATCATCATCTAAAAAGTAAAAGATATCACCATTATGTTTAACAATTTCCTCATGACGAGCTAACATCAGTTCCAGGTTACGAAACATATAGGTGGCCACCTCATTGGCGAGAGGGAACCGGGAGATGGTATCATAGGGTAATGATACCAATGAATGGAGATAGGAGATCACCACAAGTTTAAACACAAAGAGTCGGATTATTCTGGTGATAAAGAGTACCAGGTTAACAATCACCATCTTGACAAATTGAAACCATGACCGGGGACGGTACTGGAGCCATAATCGGTGATATTCCACCACGGGGAGGGGGAAGACGCCCAAGATCCATACCATTCGATAAGGAGGGTGTTGCCGATTCCGGATCTGTCGGGCAAGCAACCGGACAAGATCGTGCTGTTGGCGATCCATGACAGAAAATGTGATGGGGGTGATCCCGTAGATTAGATTACGACAAGGTGAGCACCATCACGTGACATTAAAGTATCTATTAATTACCGATGAATACCTTTTCCTCCAATTGGGGGAAGCGTTTGGCCACCTGGGTGTTCAGAATGACTTTGCTATCGCTTTTACTGTACTTTAGCAATTGGTTGATGTAACAGTAACACTGCCATGCCATTTGACCCGATACTCCGAGGGTTGCTTCCAACCACCCTGGAGGAATAGTAAGATTCTTTTCGTTATAGACAATAACCATTGCCATGGCAAATATCGTATAACTATCGAATGCCACAAACACTGGAAGTGCCAGTAAAATTTCCACTAAAGTAATCACCAGTTTTAGCATGGCGGCATCAGCGACAAATTCGGGTTCATCGACACCCGTGATGCCATTGACCACTACTGCATCAGGATTACTATGGTCATCATCTTCATCATCATCTTCCTGAAGCTCAATAATGTGGTCACGAATGTCGTAGGGAAACACTAAATTGAGTTCAAAGTTAAGCGTCTTGAGGATGAGCTCTTCCCGGTAAAGAAGTTGATCTCGCCACTTCCAAAACTGTTCATTCTGTTCATCGACCACCGGGTGGTTTGGTGGTTGCTTCAAATTAGCAGCGGCCAAGGCAATCTTTCCTGGGGGACGGTAATTATCATGAAGTTTACACAGAATGGCAAGAGCAGCCAGGGCAACAAAATACTTGGAGGGAGTGATTGGCATTTTCATATAGTATCGATTGACATAGATCGTTGCTGCCAAGATGGTCCGGCCATCGAGTTTAAGTTTGGACCCAAGGGCAATGAGAAATGAATAGATCAGCTCTCGTTGACGGAGCTCAACTGCCACCGACATTTTTTGACGTCTCAGTGGCAGTTCCTTGATATAGTCGTCCTCGGAGAAGAGCCATGACATGGTGGTGGTGGGAAGATGACCACGGTTATTAGTGACTAGGATTGAGTGAATGAGATTCAAAGAGTTGATTACATAAGACATCGGGATGAATTGAAATTGGAAGTTGAGCGAGTTGAAGAAATTGAAATTGATGCAATTGATAAAAACATGATTAGAGGGATTGTATAAATTGTGGCACTGGTGTTTTTATGATATTTATGATTTTGATTCATGCCATGAGGTGCTACCAAGTCACACGAGGTGGTGTTCACCAACATTTATGGACCCAGCAACAACCCAAATGATAAAAAATCAATATTAGTACCGTCGATCCTCTATTTATAAGTAATTTCTTTAATTTTCATTTTGATAAGTTGTGAAATCCAGTGAATATTTTCACTGATTATCACACAATCACCATACTCCCCCACAACACTTACTCCTACCTTTAACCGCTTTCTCCTTCCCTTTCTCCTTTACTATCACCCCTCCTGTCCTCGTTGTCAACCTCTTCCAACCACCTCATCTTCGCACTGAAAAATCTTCCACGACTACTATAACCACCACCATGTTTATGCACTTGGTTCGACCCAACGTGGCGGCTCCCGCGGCTCCCCTGGCCCTGGGCCCCGCCAAGATCAAGATCCATACCCCTGCTTTACTACAAATTCTTGAAATCGTCGCTAAACAAGTGTTACCCGAAAACAAGCGGGCGATTGGCTCGCTTCTTGGGATCAGATCTGATGATGGCTCGGAATTCGAAATCAGAGAAGTTTTCATGGTTCCTTGTGATGATACCGGTGATACCGTGATTATTGATGACCTGGCTCATAAGACCATGTACCAATTGTATAAGAAGGCTCAACCCAAAGAAACTGTTTTGGGATGGTTTGGCTCTCTGAAGGAAATCGATGACACTACTGGCCTCATCCATGATTTCTACTCCAAGGGTAACGACCGGGCTTACCCTTTCCCTGCCATTTACCTTAACGTTGACTTTCTCGACGCTGAAGGAAACCCCAAATCTCCTGAAATCGTCACCTACATCGGGGCTGCCATTGGTAAGGCTCAACAAGGGTGGAAGCAAGCCAACTATATTTTCTCCCCCATCCCCAACGAAGTGGTTCACTCCACCGTGTCGGAACAAATTGCTTACTCCCAGTTGGTGAGAGGCAAGACTCTCGATCAAGACTTGCAATTTTTGGACCAACAATTGGAAGATACTGCTGGTAATATTGACGCCATGCTTGCTGTTATTGAGCAATTGCAAACCAAGGATGACGACTTGTCGTTGGAAGTGTTGAGATTATTGTCGAATAACTTGTTGTCGCGGCCCAAGTTGGCGGGTGACGTGGATGCTTTGTCGCAATTGTTCAGAAATCACAACCAAGATGTTGTCATGATTGAATGCTTGACCAAGGCCGTGAAGGAACAAATTGAATTGCTGGCGAAGTTGACTCAACTGAGTGAATTAGAAAAGCGGGCTTAAACAAGGGTCCAGTGTACATTAGAAACGATAGACATGATCTAAGGATAAGGTTATACATTGACCGTGGCTGGCGGTTGTAATACTTCCGGAGCAGTGCAACGGAGGCGATAACATACGGGAATGCTATATGATAATCAATACATAATCGTATAGGGATAGTAGGGTATATTTGTGGGGGAAAATTATCTAATGGGATTAATCATGATTTAATGGTGGTGATACTGATGAGTAAGGGGAGTAGAGAATTAGAATTGATGTGAATTTGGATGGTTTTGATTTCCAGAATTTGATAAAATGTAGGAGACGTTATATTGTGGGTGAGTATTCAAGTGAGTTTGGAGTGGTACATGAGCTTTGGGGAGTTTATTAATAAATGGAAACTAGTGTAGTATTTGTAGGATAATTAAATTGAAATGATGTACTTGATGCTTATTAATTGGGTGTAAATAAATGTTGTGATGTTGTAAAAATTCGACGCTCCATTCTGTGTGAAGCTTGTTAAATTCATGAGGGATGGTTGCAATTAAAATCCAAAATAGCTATCTATCTAGCCGTTTAGAAAACGGCTGAATGCATTTCTGGATCTTATTCTACTCTTTTCACAATTTGCCTTTTGTGATTTCATTGTTTAATAATGTCTAAAATTAATCGGAAAGACTGGAGTTAACAGTATGGCAACCGTGGGCATTCCAACGCCACACGCTGCCCTTGGCTATTCCGGAACTTTCACAAATGGCCCCTAAAAATGCTCAGTTCTTGGCGATGCCACCGTGGGGCTCACGGTAGGTAGTCAAAAGTACTCATCGACGATTATCAAGTTTTTCGTAAAAAAAATGTCTTCGGATAAACATAAATAGAATCAAGTCAATACCAAAAACATGTGGATCATTTTCCACCTCCGTATTTGTCATGGTTAATCGAGAAAAACGGTGGTGGCTTCGGTAATCGACGGCCTTCTCTAGGGTATGAGCCGCACTTGGCTGCGGGATTTGTCAATCCATCATTACCTTATAAAATGTGAACTCCCAAGAGATTTATCTACTTGCTAAGACAATCGAAATGGTCACTCGTCCTAAAGTCCTTTTTTTGGAGACACCAAACTATTCCTCGTTGGAATACAAGCACTTTGCTGAAAAATTTACCTGTTTACACTATGACTTTACATCTGCTAACCAGCTTTACCAGGACTTTGCCGAGTCAGGCAAGGATATTGAATACATTTATGGAGGGTACGTCGGTCTTGGTAGAGGATACCATGGTGTTGAGGTGTCCAAGACCTTTCCTAACCTCAAGGTGATCGCATTGGCCCTGATTGGGTACGATAATTATAATGTTTCAGAATTGGCTAGTCAAGGTATCAGTCTAACTAATGCTCCGCTGGAACTTGCTTATGCTCTGGTGGCTGACTTGGCTCTCTATAACTCGATTCTGAGTTTTCGCAACTTTAAATTGTTTGAACAAAACATTAATGAAACCTTGTGCAATGCAAATACGGTTAGATATTCGCTTCACAAGCTGAAATTTGATGAAGCTACCGGAGTGGCCATGGTGACTCCTATGGAAGGCCATGTATTTGCTCATTCCATCTGTGGTAGAGAAAACTTGAGTCCCGCTGGTCATAATGTCGTTATTGTCGGCTTTGGCAAGATTGGCACCTTGATTGGCAAGAGACTCTCCACCATCGGCATGAACATTCACTACGTGAAACGGACCCCGCTTCTGGATAGTGAACTGGCAGCTTTGGGCTACCCAGCAACTTATCATCTGCTGCTAGCTGATACGGTGGATGTGGCCGATTTAATCATCTTGGCTTGCCCTGGTGGCAAGTCCACCTACCACATGATTAACCAAGATCTCCTTGACTCATTACGCCGTCCTACTAGAGTGATCAACATTGGCCGGGGCTCCGTCATTGATGAACAAGCATTGGTTAATGGGTTAAAACTGGGTAAAGTATTATTTGCTGCTTTAGACGTATTTGAAGAGGAACCCCGAATTCATCCCGAATTAATTGGTAGACAAGATGTGGTGTTGACTCCTCACATTGGTTCGGCAACCATTCAGAATTTCACTGCCACCATGGCCATGGCTTTGGATAATATTGACCGGGTGGCATGTGGGCAGGCTCCAACTACCGCCGTTAACTAGAAACTTGTTGATAATTTAAATGTACACATCTATGGTAATTTAACTCGATATTGTGCCAAGATGATCACTGACCTCAGGTACCGTCATACTTTTCGGCAATGATTCCGTTGGATGCATAATTAGCGCTTACGCTTGCTGTGAGAACCAAGTTCGTACCGGATAGGGTCGGTGGTTAACCATCGATTTCCCCCACTATTTTAAGGTGGCTGTTTTCATTTCTTTTTGCTTAGTTTACTCTCTAGAATCACTTCGATGCAAGGTTGCTTCATGGCTGGTAAAGATCCGCCGCCGCATTCTCGCCGCACCCGGGTCGAACAACCGACAACGTACATCAGTGAGTACTACCAATTGATTAGCTGAGCTTGTGAGGACCAATGCTGCTGATATACATCGGGGTTTACCGTGCGGTGTATGACTATACCTCTCAGGCTCCAGAAGAGCTCACAATCGCCGAGGGGGACCTCCTCTATGTGTTGGAAAAGCTGGATGTCGACGAATGGTGGAAGGTGAAAAAGCGGGTGGTGGCAGTGGGCGACGAAGAAGTGGATGAACCCGAAGGATTGGTGCCTCTGAATTACCTCGAGGTGGCGGGGGTGGTCAAACAGTGTGTGGCCCTCTTTGATTATGACAAGCAGACCGATGAGGAGATTACGTTTAAAGAGGGCGACCGATTCAACATTTATGATGATAAGGATCCCGACTGGTTGTTAGCCGGTGATTTACCTGGGGCGGTATTTGGGTTTTTGCCCAGTAACTACGTCAAAATTGTCGATGGGTTATTTACGTCGCTGGAATCGCCGTTACCACCGTTGCCGGCGGGGGCTGCCGGGGCTCAGCAGCCCAAGGCATCACCGGCTCCCATGGGGATGCCGCTACTGTTTGATCCTCCTCCCCAGCATAAGGATCGCGCTGTGATGAACCAATCACCAACTCCGCAACAACCGGCTCCTATTGAAGATGAGGCCCCTCCACCGATGCCTTCTCGACCCCGGAGTGATTCAGCATTGCTGCCATCAACCCCATTGTCTCCTCGATCCCCCAAATCTACTCAATCTATAAGTTCCAACCCCGAACACTCCTATGATGGGGAAGCATTTACTTGGTACATTGATGAAATTGATGGTCGGAAAAAGCGGCCAGTGATTCTTAGCATTGGCCCTCAATTTGTGCGGTTAAAGCCTAATCAAAAGAAATTCTCCAAGTTGAGAGGAGGGGCGCTGTCTCTCGATAATGAATGGAGAATTAAAGATCTTATCGATTATTCCAATGAAAAGAAGCATGTTTTTTTTGAATTCAAGAACCCAAAGGCCAGTATTGAATTGCACGCGGGGTCCAAGGATGTTGCCGAAGCCATTATGTCAGTGTTGGGAGACTTCAAGGGAGCCGATCTGGCCCATGGGTTAAGGGAAGTGGCTAGGGCTCTGCAAGCCCAAACTGGTGAAGAAAATCGTAAGATTGGTAAGCTCATGTATGATTTTGTTTCTCAAACTCCTGATGAATTGGGAGGCAAGGAAGGCGACGAGGTTTACATTCTTAACGATGTTAAACTGAAGGAATGGTGGATGTGTAAATCAGTGGATACTGGACGCCAAGGGGTTGTACCCCTGTCCTATATTGAGATTATTAGTACCTCCAACTTGGACTCATTGACCAATGGCGCCCGCAAAAAGAATGATAGTAAGAGAAAGTCTCACAAGCGGGATAGAGGAGAACGGGACCGGATTCGGGAACGGGACCGCCGCGAACGGGAAAAGGCCAAAAGACTGTCTTCTAGCGGCGGTGATAAACTGATGCCCAACTACCATCGCGTCCGTACTTGGATTGACCTGCTGGGTCAATTCAAAGTGGAAGCAGAATTCTTGGGATATATTGACGGCAAGATCCATTTGCATAAGACCAATGGCGTCAAGATTGCTGTACTGGCGGCCAAGCTTTCGGTTGAAGACTTGGAATATGTAGAAAAGGTCACCGGATCCTCACTTGAACTGTACAAAGAGGATGTGATCCGTACCAATGAAAAGCGGGAACGGGCGGCTCGTCGTAAGCTGCAAGCGCTGGCTCCTAGTGCTACTGCTGCCATTAATGACATTGCTCCTCCTCAACCATCTCGACCCAAAACTACCACTGCCGTGTCTGGAGGGGAATCCGATTACGATTGGTTCGAGTTCTTCCTCCTGTGTGGAGTTGATATTGGTAACTGTCAACGCTATGCTCTCAATTTTAGTAGAGAACGTATGGATGATGGGATTTTGGAAGATATCACTCCTTCGTTATTGCGGACGTTGGGATTACGGGAAGGTGATATCATTCGAGTGATGAGACATTTGGATAACAAATATAACCGCAAGCGGGGGTCAGAAGAACCCCAACAACCTTCTGGGGGGTTATTCACCAACGTCGATGGAGGGCTTAAGAACAATTCCCTGTCTCTGGACATTCCCAAGGTTGATGCTACTGCGTTGCCATCTCCCAACAAGTCACTACCCTCGGGAGCCCCGCCCGCTTCTATCGATGATACTTGGGTGGCCAAGCCTGCTGCTAGGTCCAATGAGGACTTGTTGAAGCCATCTCAACCACAAACACCCCAATACACTGGTTCTCTCCAAGACTTGGTTAATATCAAGCCCTATGACAACAACAAGGTGGTATCTCCTCCTCAAGCGGCTGCCACCGCCGGTGTTCCCACCGCCCCGGCATTGGTGCCCGTTAAAACCAGCAGTGTCCCTCCCCCAAGACCCACGGCGGCTCTACCTAACTTTGCTCCCGTTAGTGCTCAAAAGACAGGCACTCTTGTTCCGGTAACTACTGGCGGCGCTGGACTTTTACCAGCGCAACCTACTGGGTTCCTTCCCATCCAACCCACTGGATTTATGCCAATCCAGGCCACTGGTAATGTGATGTTGTTGCCGGTTGTCACTGGTCAAAAGACCGGCGGTGCTGGTGGTGTACCTACCACCACGTTTGGTGCCGCTAGTGCTAGTTTCCAACCGGTGATTGTCCCACTTCAAACTGGTACCATCACTATGCCCGTTACTTCATTTACTACTGGGGTGGCGGCAGCGGCGGCCCCCATGCCGGCCACTCTGTTTGGAGGGGGTATCACTCTTCAAAAGACTGGCCCATTGGTACCGGCGCAACGTACTGGGGGCCTTGTCCAAGTTGGAGTTGGTCCTGCCACTGGCCAACCCACTGGAGGCAATTCGATGTTTGCCCAGGCCACTGGGGGGGCATTTGTACCTCAACTGACTTTTGGTAAACAAATGACGGGAGGGTTGCCGCAAACTCTGTTTGGTGGTTCTAACCCTAGTTTCCCTCAACTGGTTAACCAAGTTACCAACATGATGGGACAAACATCATTGAATCCTCAAGTGACCAATATGTTTGGTCTTGGTCAGCAACCATTTGCTCCACAACTGGTTCAGCCACAAATGGGAGCGCTTGCTCAACAACAAACTCTGCCATTCGGACAACCTCAATCGCAACCCCAGCCGCTGTTTGGTACGATGCCTCAACTGGTGTTTGGAGGTCAAACCCAACCCCAACCTCAGCCTCTGTTTGGGGCCATGCCTCAACCACTGTTTGGAGCAATGCCTCAACCACTGTTTGGGGCCATGCCTCAATTTGGCGGCCAACCTCAATTTGGTGCTCAACCTCAACCTCAATTTGGTAACCAACCTCAACCCCAATTTGGCACCCAACCTCAGCAATTCGGAGCTCAACCCCAATTCGGAGCTCAACCCCCCTCAACTCTGTTTGGTCAACCCCTGACCGGATTCGAAGGTTTCGGTCAACTCCAATCTCAACCAACAGGAGTTGGGTTTGGTAACTCCCCAATGCAACTGCAACCTACCGGCGGCCGGTCAAGGGCAAACTTGGCCGCTGCAACCCCCGATAATCCGTTTGGGTTTTAGTTAGTGACGAAATCAGAACATGACAAGATTTAAAGTTATCAGTTAAATATATTAAGCAAAGATAGTTTGTTCATTGAAGCATTATTGGTGGACGCTCCCAACCCAGTAGCCACCACCACAAAGCAATGTCCATCAGTGTCGGAGCTTCGATAGCATCGCATATCTAACCCTAATCGACATCGACGTAGATCATGCCATGACCGATCTCCCCACACTACATACTTGCTCCCACTAAAAGTCCGTTGCCATTTGCTGTGTCTAGACTCCGAAACTCGGGACTGATAATATTGAAGATGAGCATCGCAACCTTGAGATTTCCACATTTCCACAGTTCCCAAATCTACAGAAAATTCGAGGGGAACATCTGGGGAACATCTGGGGGAACGTTTGGGGTTTCGAAACTGAAGAATTCTCATCTAATTATCTTGTTCTAAGTTTGGTAAGTATGGTTATGGTCATCTCACACGAGCGTTTGCACAAATAGGGGCTTCCATGAGGCTTATCTCTTAAATTGACAGGACCAAAATTCCTGCATGGGCGCCAGTAGTTTCACGCGTTCATTTGAACCTAAAACATCCCGGTTTGGGGATAAATCGTCGAATAAACCCTGATCTAGTAATCGTGGTCATCACCACTGGGACCACCGCCGTCGGGCTTCCCCCCTTGACTGCCGATACCAAACCAAAAATTTTAGATCGGTATCTGCAGCATTCGTTTACATATCTTCTACATCCAGCAGCAGGCAGCAGCGAGTCACAGGTACGTTACCACCTGCGTCAGAGGGGAAGAGATTTTCACATTTTTCAAATTTCATCGATGAAACGGAGGTGGGGACAATCTCCATTGAAGCGGAGGATCTCCACTGGGTGAATAGGCAACCTTCAAAGAACTCTCAGACTCAGTTATCTGCGCGTAGATAACCGACTGCGTGTACATATGGCTATTGTAGAAATAATGGCGTCACTTGGCAGAGCGTCCCCTCAGAAGGCCACAGTTGGTCATGGCCAGATCGGTTGCAGTCTGGCAATGGTGGCCGAGGGGGGGTGCATTGGTGGAGTATCTGTGGCATGATGGCCGACATTCTGCCCTGTCACCACTGGTGGTGACGCCAGTACCACCGGTGGGGGATGGTTATTAGCTATGGTGCGAACCAAAGTAGAAACTTTGATAGTAAATTCGACCCGTGTAGCACCAACTAAGGTAAAGGGGTAAAGTGATCGTGATTGGTCCAACCGTAACCTAGCTTTGCTGCCGAAAATTCTCTGGTGGGGATGGCCTCACTCCACAGTTCCCACCCCCTACTTGCGCACCGTTCTACTATATAAGCACTTCCCCTCTCATCGCGAAATTTTTTCCCACCATAATAAATCCACACTAATCAACTTCGCCGCTATCAACGACAATTTCGGCTGTTTACAACCCCTGATGAACGATATTCAAATCCTCAACATATATTTCATATCCAAGACCAGCGTGTAAACAGATGGCCAAAAGTCCAAGAAAAGAATGTGCCCCCGTTGGGGGCAAACGGGTGAGTTCGATTAAGAGTTACCCCCAACCAGCTAGAGCTGGTATCAAGCAACGGGGCGGTAAGTCAGTATCCCATTATAATTTCCAGCCTGCTGGTAAGCGGGTGGGGCTGACGCCGTCGCGGAGGTTTTCGATTGTTGACCTGAATTCTGATGATGATGATGATGATGATGATACTAATGATGACAATACCAAGTTCCCCGTGGTACTGAAGCGGCTCCCGAAAAAGGCCCCCGCGATGAAGCGCTATCCGAAGAAGACGGCGCGCAAAACCAATAAGCATCATATGGTGTATGCTACTGACGACCTTGATGATGGAGATGATGGGGAGGATGACGATGATGATGATTTAGCTAGTGACGATGGTAACATTTCCGAGGCGCTGCTGGTGCTGATTGACTTTCTGTTTATGAATGCCGCCGCGTCTCGGCGCAAATCTATGGCACTGCAGTTTGATCTGGGGGAGGAAGATGATCTGAGTGATGATCTGTCGCTGGACCTGGATGTGGATTTCGTCAAGTTGCAACATCAGCACAAGGCCAAGCGTCACTCTCCCAAAAAGGTGAACCGTCTGGCCGTAGCTAAAAAATATGAGCTGGTCATATCCACTCTGGACTCCGAACTGGAACTTTCGGATATCCCCAGCGTGGAGCTGCTGACCACCAGCGTGGAGGCTCCCAAATTTGGCCGTCGCAAGAGCGATGCCGTCCTTCCAGACGATATTAATTTTGCATTTGATTTTGACCCCCCGTCGGCACCAATGGCTCCAGCTTCACCGGCGTTGGAAGACTTGGGTGAGGACTTGGGTGAAGATTTACCCACTCCGGAAGTACCCACTTTACCAGCGTCATTGGATATCGTCGATTTCGATATGCCAGTGCCCAAAATCACCGATGTGGGCCTGGATGATGAGTATGAATTCGATGACAATGAGTTGTTAGCGACTTTGCATGCCGATGATGGCGATGACATGTTTGATCAGCAATCATTTACTGAATCATTGCAGAGATCCCGGAATAACTCCATTGATTCCTTGGAAGCCGACGATGCTCAATTCCTCAAGGAGGAAGAAAAATACCTTGTCAATGAGTTTGAAACCAATGGGTTTGATGAAGAAGACGAAGACGATGAAGATCTCCTGGAAGGGGACTTTTTAGACTTTGATGACGATTACCATCCCAACCCTCAAGAGAAAATCACCTCACGCATGAAGGATGTTCTGGATGAAGATGAAGATGACGTTTACATGTGGAACTACTTTTTTTCTACCAAACTGGATGAAGAGGAGGGGGTAATTGCGCTGGCGCAACACCACTATGAAAACGCCATTGTATCCCTGGATGAAGATATTGGAATGGATGATGGTGGCTACGATTCGTCTGAATCAACTGATGTTGATGAATCATTGCCTCGGACTGGCGCCGTGGTCAATGTGGGTAACCAAGCCAAGGAAGTGTTGAGCTCAACTACTACTGATTACCGGCCCCCGATTCTTGGTACCTGGGTGGCAGTGGAATCAAAACCATTTGGCATTATTGATGGCTTACTGACTCGTACTCTTGACGGCCAAGAACCTCGCAAACTGCGGGGCAAGCAAGTAGTTCTGACGGTAAAAACCGATGCCGCCATGGGTTTGGATGAATTACTCAATGTCAGTGAACTCGATGATGATGAAGCCGACGTGAAGATTTGGCAAGACTTTAACCAGCGTACCAAGGTTCCCCTTGGAGCGTTTCGTAATAAACTGGCGATGCCTCAATTGCCAGTTTTCAACGAGACGTCGCGACAAAAGGTTTACAAGAAATCAGCCAAGCCCAAACTGTTTAAACGGTCGTCTCGACGGAAAGCCCTGATCTCGGAAGCAATTCTGGAAGGGTACCGACCAACCAAACTGGGGTTATATGCTGAACATATTCTAGGTGATGTCGAAGAAGTTATGGGTGATGACAGGGAGTTTATGAATTTGATCAAGGGGTTATAATCAGTAGATATTTTTTGTTTTGTTAAAATAGGATAGGATGAATGGAATAATTGATTTTGACTTTGATTCGACGAGAAAGTGCCCGACTTGGGGGGAACTTTCTTTTATTGCTTATATGACGAGTACTGTAAATGAGCAAATAGCAAAGCACAAAAATGGAAGATAACTTGTATATTAGAGGGTAAATGGAAACTGTCTATGGCTACCCTACACGGTTTGAGAGACCAGGAAGTCAGCACACGCGGCAAGTGTTCGAATTGATACTCCCCTTAAAGAGTTCCTATTTCCCTACCAAAAATTAGGGATTTTTTTTCAAATTGTCAAACAACAAGTCTTAAAAAAGATCAAAACCTGATATGCCGCAACTTCTCCCTTTATTAAACCATGCAATTGTCGTTAGTCATTAATTATTATAAAAATAAGCACATTGGTCAAACGGCAACTTGAGGGATGTCCCCCACTTTATTGTTTATAGTACATTGGACCACCCACTCCCAATCGATTAAAGGTATTGTGGTTGGATGCTTTTTTTTCCTCGTTGAAGTCCTGGTGGACCTTTTGTTATCATCATAAATCAAAACTTGAGCATCTTCCATTGGCTGTTGGCTTTTAGCAATGGCAACAGCTAAAGAATTAACTTCAATTACTTCGGCACCAAACAGTTGTAAAATAAAGTACAATACATCGGTTGGACTCGATGTCGACGTCACCAACAACACTTTAATCCTTGCCATGAGCTCACCATTGAAACCAACCAGGGTCGCCAATGGTTGTCCCGATTGATAATGAACTCGGAACAGAAATACATCGGCTGATCTCACTGCTGCCAATGTCGCCAGTTCCCCCGCTGGTAATAAATAAGTATACCATTCATCCACCCTGGCCTTGTTCGCAAGTACATCGGTGACATATTTATCACTGATCACTGGCCATCCTAATGCTAATGCTTGTAGAAATTTGGCACTCCGGCAATAATTCAGGGCCACCACTGCTGCAAACCGCAACCCCTGAAACTTGTTTGGAAGGATATACTTGCTGGTGGTATCATCAAACTTTAAAAAATCGTAGAGATCCTGTGGGATATACCATCCTCCTTGTTCTTCGACTTTTTCAATTAGTTCCTCGCGTAAATCATCTTCAAGAAAGGTAAAGCTAAACGCCATATCGGTGAATTTACCCGTACGAGTTGGTTGCGCCGTTGAAAATGTCGCCTGTCGCTTTGGTGGCTTCGTTGGGGAAACTTGAAGCCTGGTGGTGGTAGAATTGGTTACTGAAGCTGGTGGTCTCACCAATGGCGATCGGCTTTGGCTCATCCAGTCTTCCAAATCCAATCGACACAGTGAAAGTGGAACCACTTGTGGTTGTTGCAGAGGATTTTTTATCTTGCGGTTATCCCTCTCGATTGTGATGGCGTTGTAGCCATCAATGGTAACAATGTCATTTTCATCGGGGTTGTAAGCCAATGCCGTCACAACAAATGGCACTGGGGTTGTCATGAGACGAATCCGATCACCAATTCTGAGTCGTAATGGGTGGACATCCTCGGCTCTTAGAGGATATATTCCATCCAGAAACTTCACTTGCATCTCATGTTCATCTTGTTCCACTACCAACCCGGGATAAAGCTTGAAATTGTATACTGCCCAAACGGCATTTTCACGAGGTCGAACTGGTTGAGACAGACCCAGATTATCTGTCTGGACCAGATTAGGCAAGGTCAATCTTACTGGCAGCAGCGCCATATATTCTAGCAGGTTAGCCACCTGGTGAGTATCACCATTGAGTTGAGTTGGCTGGGACAGGTGACGGCGGAGATCAGGGAGAACTCCCATTGACAACGGCGCCTTTTTAGGACTGGTGCTTGCTCGACGTTGATGGACTTCCAACAGATCTTCCGCTTCATATTGGGGTTCTGGTTGACAATTTGAATCATCAGAATCCACCACTTCATTATCAGATCTAGCAAGGCCTTCCATGGTGGCTTGTGGCAGCAGTTGGGTGTTAGCTACTTCAATATAGCTGTGAAACCGAGTCCTGGCCCGATCGTCATCGGAATCAACATCTCCCGTTGATCGAATTGCTCTCAGGGTAAGACACATCTTTTCTGATAACTCTCGTTCCTGGACTACCATTTTGACCACCGGTGAACTATCGACAAATTGGGTTTCAATATTAAACAGTTCGTCATCAATTTGGGTTTGATCAGTAGTGGGGTTGGGTGGAGAATAAGGTAGCGAATCATGAAGAGTTTCTGGAAAATTCGGCGTTGGTTGGGGGGTCCCCGTTGAATGTTGCTGGTGATAATTATCAAAATTTCCCTTTGAATCATCATCATTTGCGATAATCTGAGTATCAGGTTGATCGAAATTGTTGACAATGTGTTGTATCAGAGGTATGTCTCCTTCAGATTGCCCCTTCTGCAGGAGAAGACCGTGTTTATCAATTTCCTGAGTTTCCGGGAGCACATTTCCTAATTTTGTTTCTGTGTTATGACTTATCTGATTCGGCGGATCTACCCCAGCAAACTCCTGGTGCTGCACGATTGAAGTTGTAAATCTTTGATCTTCACAAATAATTACTTGAGTGTCTCCAACAATAGGCGATGTTTCTGCACCAATTGATTCGGACGGTGGAATTATTATCTCGGTATTGGCAATAATTGGTTGAGTATCTGCAATCTCAACTTGAGTTTCTGCAATATCTTGCGGAATGGGCACGGCAGCTGGTGGGGGTGCAATTATTCTTTGAGTGTCTCCAATAATTGGGCTTTGAACAATTAGTTGAGTATCTGGTACATCTGGAACATCTGATTCGTCTGGAACATCAGGTACATCTGGTACATCCGGGATATCTGGGCTGCGGGGTTCAATGAGCTGCGTATCCGGGACGGGTGGAGTTGGAATCCCGGCGGTATTAGTTCTCAAATTAAAATGGGGAGGAATGGCTTGTAAAGATTGGCGTGGGTCTGGTGTTTTGTTAGTTGTAGATCCTGAAGTTTCCTGATTGGGCTTATCTTGGGGGTCCCCCAAATGTTGCCGCACAGGCTGGCTTTTTGGAATAATATCGAAATTGGGTAACTGACTATCATTTTTATCTTGTTTATCGGTTTCAGTGCCATCTTTAGTTAAAAAATCATCATTTGGTAGTTGAAGTGGGGATGCAATTTTCTGAGTTGGAATTGAATTAGACACTTGAGAATATTGACCATCGATTTCTTCTTGACTATTTGGTATTCGAATTGGAGCAGATTCACCCCTTGGTATTATGCTATGGGTTGATGACAGTGACTCCAGAACCAAAATTTTCGTTCTGTCTGAAGTCAGAGTAAATTCCAATACCTTTTGGGCCATTCCAAGCAACAATTGAGTATCATCATCTTTATTTGGTGATTGTTCACCCTCACGATTGGGAGTTTCCGCCATTGGTAGTGTTGGTTGAGTTTCTTGATGTGGATCACTATCATGCAAATCAGCCATTTGTTTTGTCAACATTGGCGGTACTGGAGTTGGTAAGAATTTAATGGAATCATTCAGAATTGACTTGGACACATTCAACCGGTGAAGATCGTCATCTTGGGTAATTGATTCCTCATCCTGGTCAGAGTCAACGATGGCACCCACGCGGCGGCGCTTTTTGGGGATTATTGGTTCTTGTGATTCATCTCCCCACACACTCAGTTGGCGATGTTGGGAGCTGGACCTCGACCGTTGGCCCGTCATTTGATGTATACTATGGATAGTTAGCAGTATCAGACGCGCGCCTCACGGTAAGATGAACGAGAACCACGAAATGAAAATTTCGGTTTTGAGATTTTAAAATTTGATTTATTTATTAAACATTTTATTAACAACCTTCACATTCTTTAAACAAACATCTAAATTACAAATAATCGAAACATCAAAAATTGAAGACAACTCATGTTGAATGTCTACAACATTACCTAAAATACTAGTACATTCTATTTACATTCGTAACTTCATTATCGGTTAAATTACATTGTTAGCAGCCCTTCATCACAATTGCTTTAACAACTCTTCAAACCGTCCCTCCCTTGGATTCTGTCGAACAACAAAAACAGCAAACAATCCAATGTCGTCACCATTTTTATGTTCTTTCACCCATCTTGGGGCCATGACATCACGGAAATCAATAGCAACAAGGTAACAATCCTTAACGTTTTCAGGCCGATGATTCAACACCCCCACCTTGTTCTTGTATAACAAATAATCATACAATTTTTGGTATTCACTTCCCGACCCGTCAATCTTAACGAAAAAGAGGTCTCGTGAATGCATCACCACGTCAAGGTAGGCATCAGCTTTGCGTCTGTCTAACCTACCTTCGACGATGTAGTCATTAGTTCTCATTATTTCCTTCACCACTGATGCGGCGTCGGTACTACCGGCGCCATCTAGGGTGCTTGAATAAAAGCACCCCAGGGCGCTGAAGCTAGCAAAGTCAGGAAAGGTGATTATGCCTTGCCAGAGAGGTTGGGTAGAGGATTTAACGGAGGAGGGAGCTATGGACTGAGATTCAGTGGCCACGGTCAGCGGTGTTTGCACTGACTCAAGCAGCGACAGCAGCAGCAGGTCGCTATGGATGGCTGCGTCATTGGTATTATTGGCGACTTCATTAACATCTTCATCATCATCGTCATCATCATGGTTAATAAAGGTAGGATTCAGCGAAGGCAGCGCGGGACGGATAATCTTTGGAGGAAGTACTTCCACTTCAGTGGTGGAGAATTGCCTGTGGTCCACCAGTCGAACATTAAGGTCGACGGCAGCGGCTTCTTTGGCTTCTGCTGCCCGTTGTTCTTGACGTAACGCTTCCAAATGGTTAGGTCCAATGACATGGTTCTTGATATCTTCCTTAAGCTTCAGTTTGACGGCAGCAATCAGGGCATTGATTTGTTCGGGAGTCTTCTTGACCACTTCTGCAAAAGTGACGGTTCCAGCTATGATATCTGGCATAAAATTCTTTTTGAGCAAAAACAAGATGCGCCGCAGTTCACTGCCATACTTGGCTTTGGGGTATTCATTGTACAAAATCAGTTCAATTTCAAACGCCCATTTTCGCGCCATTACCTCGGCGGTTTCACCTTCGTTAAATTGATGATCGCTGGGAAAGCAATTCTTGAAGTAGCTGAAAAATGCCTTGGCGGTCAGGGCACGATGGGGTTCATGTTTGAACTTGACATCAAAATCTTCCCGACAAATGTTACACTGGTACCGATCAGGGATGGCATCAGCGAACCCCATACACTTGGCGTGTTGCCAAGTATTACATTCTTCACAAAGAATAAACGTCCCCCCCTCATCTTTGGTGTCATCATAGTTGTCCTTGTTTGTTCCACAAGGAGTACACCTAACTTCATCATCTTCGATAGTCCGCCGACGTTTCCGCAGTCTCTCTACTTCCTGTTCAATATCGACATATCCATAGTAGGTGTCTGCCTCCCGGCGGGAGTGTTGGCCCTTGTTGGCTCTAGAACTAACTCTCATGGGTGGTTGGTGGCGTGTAAGATGTTTTCTTTTTCGCGAATTATGATATACCCCTTTTGCTGCACCGATGTATTACAAACGGCTGATTCAAATTTAGATCACGAGTTTGGGAAGGAGGAATTGTCTCTGTGACGTAGCTATTTCTATTTAAATCTTGTCATATTTGGGTAAACACTAACTGTTGAATGATTAGTCGGATACTAAAAAAGTGTTAGTAGAGGGGATGCATGGACAACGATGGGTGTCACCATATATAATAATTAATCCGACATGGCAATTCCGACTTGAGATATATTGATGAGTTGACTAAGGATGTGCATTCAGCTGACTTGAACCTCAAGATACGTGAATTGGTGATGACCGCCAGTTGGTGTTACTTGATAAGTGGGAGGTTAAATGATTTTCCTTTGGTTGTATACTTCCATATACAGTTAAACTACCTAGTTTGTTTTGCCCATCTAGCGTATCATTGGATTCATACTATTGGTTTCAATCAACTTGAAGTTTCCTTAATGAACAAACAATGCACTGCAAAAACAAGGAGAAGTCATAAAATGACTCTTTTTATATCCGACAAAAGGATGAAGACTATATGAACATCGTTTCCTCCCAAATATTTAAATTCGAATAATCCAGCGTTAACACAGACTATTCAAATTCATCTAAAATAAGCTAAAAAAAAGGTAACCCTAACATTTTCACTTAAATGAAACCCATACCACACTCCATTTAACCTTCATAAAAATTAAATAATATTCATTACTCATAAACTATGCAAACAACCGTCTCCACCCTTCCTTGGTCACCAGCTTCACCAAGGGCCACCCATTATCACTTCTAACCGCATCCCCGTTTTCCTCCATTCTTCTCAACAAGTACTCCTTGGTTTCCAAGGGAGGACCCCAAGGCACATATTTGATGACGTTGTCAACACCGTAGTTTTGAGTCAAAGAGTAGGTGATGTTATCAGCCATGCCCAATAATTGGCCCAACACCACATTTGCCTTGTAAATATTATTCTTTTGGTCTTCATTACCAAACAACTTTTGCAGAGCAACCTTGAGGGAATCGCCATTATGGGAGGCCACCACGAGATGACCAATGGTGGCGTTGTTTCTTTCAGTTTGCAGTTGATTCAAGATTTGGTCAATACAGTAGCTAATACCTTGGTTGTAGTTGTTGTCGGTGTCTTGCTTGGTCTTGTGGATGATCAGGGCTCTTTGCTTTTCGGAATGAATGTAAGCCCCCCGAACAAGCTTCAATCCCAATCTGTAACCATTTTCCTTTGCCAACTTTTCTTCCTTAGCCAAGAGTTGGGCCGACTCCGATAAGTACATTTGCAAGGTCCCCACAACTTGAGCCGGTTGGTTCAATTGATTAAACTTTTGATATAATTGTCTTTGAAGTTCATAAACACCTTCTTGCAATTCATGCTTTTCAGCATCAACCACAGCAACGACAAACGGAGCCACCCGTTGAGGGTACTTGGCACCAAGTTCAGTATTGACATCAGCAATCGATTGCACCACTACCAGGGCCTTTTTAACCAATTCATCAAATTCGGCCTTTTTAGTGGTATTGTAATGTCTCAACACGTTAGCAGCATCATGAGCAAATCCAGTAGGCTTTAAGGCAACGTAACCAGGAGGAATCAGGTTGATATCCTTGCCAGTAGTTTCAATCATCTTGATGGTATGAGGAGCTAAAATTTCCTTGACGGACCGAGCAGTTTCCAGGACAATGTATTCGGGATCGACGTTATCATTTCCATCGCAAGCTTCAATGGTCAACGAGATCATCATGTTATTGATCCCCCGTTGAGCCGCCAATCTCTCCCCAGTAGTTTTTACTTCTTCAATGGTGGCCCCACCACAGTAGATCTTGTAAACAAAGGCCTTAATCATCCACATGGGAACATAGGGAAATGCCTTGATACAGGCATTAAGAATGGGCTTGTTCAAAGTGGCCATCCCGATGCAAAAGTAGGAAAACAACTCCGAAGGAGTGAAATCCTTAAGGTATGCCGATGGGTTAGAGGAGGGAGAAGCAATTGGAGCTTGTCCGATTGAGGTGGCTGTCGATACTCCGACGGTGTTCTTTTTGTTAACGGTCGAGTGGAATCCAGCCACCATCAACCGCCGAGAACCGTACAAGGGAGCAATACCCCGGGCACCAGTGGCAATTCTTAACATTATTTGATGTGCTAAATTTGATTCAAGTGTGGAGAGATCATGTTTTCTTATAGGTTAGGGCTCCCTCGCTTGGGTGACCCTTTTCGCTTGTCATTTCCCGATTTAGTGAGGGGAGGGTTGACATGATCGGGAGTGCTATACCAAACGGGAAAAGGGCGAGGGTTAGCGAGGGAGATTTTCCAAGTTGATGAGCACGGCCCGATGACAAAATGGCACGTTGCGGTAGGAAAAGAAATTGTGGGGTGACACCTACTCGCCGTGGTCATATCTGGTTGTGGGGCAACCTAACCGTCGTCATCCCTCCCCCACATCATGGGGGCACTGACGCTAACGGCAACAGTAAGCGGGGCGACATCTTCGCCATTGGCAGCGAAGCCGACCTCGATCTGCTAGGGTAGGCAACTGCGGAGGCGGGACATCATTTGGTTCCGAGAACCGTCCCCTTATTAAATAGCGGCTACTGTGAAGGTATCCCGCTTTGTGATTTTATTTTCCATTGAGGCAATTTTCCTCCACAAAACTACAAGGGCACCTCAGCGGCGCAGTATCTAAATATAATAGTACGGTGGCAGCTGTTCACAGTAGTATTGACAGTAGTTTCAGTTACACCAATTATTAACGTCACTCCGACATTTGTTTCTCTAAACATGGCATTCCTCGCTGGCTTTGTTAATGGTGGCCACAAAACCTAATGAAACCCATTAACGACGAAAACTACGAGTTTAAATCGTGGATCCGGTTATTGTTGAAGAGATTGGGGCTGATGAAGTTACTAATCTAGCAGAATAGGTAGAATAGCATAAAGAAAGTTTAGCTTGGACGTTTAACAACTGGCGGGTGAATTG